>JAEAOA010001187.1:205000-512500 GCA_016746295.1 Potamilus streckersoni
TTCCAAATTTTGAAGGTCTTATTACATTGAGATAAAATATTTAATTGGAGTTAAACTCGTTCTAATCACCATCTATTAATACTGAACGACGATACACTTTCCGTAGATCTGGATATTTAGCCCCTGGTATAAATCGAATTATAAATCACATGGAATTGATTCATACAGATGGAAAGGATGTGTACTCTACAAAGATGTGATAACATCTGATGCACCTAGTTTCCTACAACAACCTGGCCACAAACCAAGCCCATTACATGTACAGATTATTAGCATTTGAAATGATTAAGTCAGAAGTGATACAGCTTGCAATGAAACCAAGCACTTCTTGAAATGCTTAAACTTGAATATTATTGATTATGATATTATATGGACGCCAGAGCTGTATTAAGATGATATTTTTTATTATATGCTGTGGAAACCTTTTTATATGATGAGCTTTTGTACTTATATGATGTACAAACATCGTTATATGCGGTACTTTCGTCTTTATATGAAGAGCAAACTTCTTTATATGCGATGCTATTGTCCTTATACGATGTGGAAACCACTTTATGATATGCTTTTGTACTTATGTGCAGACTTCTTTATATGGTGTGCTTTTATCCTTATATGATGTGCAAACGTCTTTCTATGCTATTATATAACGTGGTGTGCTTTTGTCCTTTTATGATGTGCGAACGTCTTTCGGTACTGTTATGGAAAACCACAGCTGTCTTGAGATGTTGATTTTGTACTTATATGATCTGCAAACTTTGTTTTATATGCTGTGCTTTTGTACTTATATGATGTGAAGTTTGCACAAAGTTATCTCCATATGCTGTCCTTATGTCTTTACATGATGTGCAAACATCTTTATATGCAAAGCTCTCTTTTGAAAGTTAATTTATTTACACGTGAGTTTTGCCGTGCTCGTGTAACATTTCTAGGACATATAGTTGTCATGGACAAGTTAAGCCTATATATTCTAACAAAAATTCACTGTGCCTATCAGTAAAAAAGAAAACTCATTCTATTTTTTTTTGTATGGCTGGATACTATCGAAAATTTTGTTCAAATTGTTCCATAATTTCTGAAACCCTGACAAATTTATTGATCAAGAAAACCAAGTTTCATTGGCTTGAAAAATGTCAAGAGGTTTTTGGTAAGTCTAACGCTTCTCTTAAACGTGCACAAACTCTTACAGTTACAAATTCCAATCATTTAATCTGTCTGTTGATGCAAGTGATGTTGTGGTTATAGCAGTATTGATTCAAGAAGATAAAAATGGTGTTGATCATCCAGTGTGCTTTCATTTCTAAGAAATTAAAAAAAGCACCAGAGAAATTATTCCACAATCGAGAAGGAATGTTTGGCTTTGATATTGGTATTACAACACTTTGAAGTTCACATTAGTTCAGCTGCTTCTTCGATTATGTTTAACGTGCATAACCCCCTTACTTTCATCGGCATGATGAAAAAGAAAAGCAGCGATTAGTAAGGTGGAGTTTGTTGTTACAGGAATATAATATTGATATCAGGCACATAAAGAGAAATTTAATAGCAGATGCACATTAACGTGTATAGAATAATATTTTTTCATGTATACTTTGTGCCCATCATAAGATTTAATCTTATGATTTTTACCACATGTACATATGACTTATAGTAAAAAGAACGCTTTACAGTATATATATATATATATATATATATATATATATATATATATATATATATATATATATATATATATATATATATATATATATATATATATATATATATATATGTATATTTCTTTATCAGGGGAAGTGTTATATATATTTAATTTAATTGTTTGTTAGTTTTAATTTTTTTTATTCCATTACATGCTATTGTAACGTAACATCGTTTACTGGACTTGACCTTGTCCAGAATTAAATCCTGTTCTTTTTAATCTGATTGAATTTTTTTTAACTGATGTAAACGGCTAATAATATCTTCACTATCCTCTATGTGTATGAGTTTGTTTACCAAATTACTACTCAGGTAAACATGTTGATTTGGGTCATGGTTTTGGGGATTCCAAAGTGAATATTATAGGGTAAAATGTTTTAAATAAACATGGTTCAATAAATCATGCTAAAAAGTTATTTTTCATTAGGTAATGGTTGTTTGTATAAAATGCTAATGTTTGACCTGAATTTTGTATCTTGTGAGTGTCAGAATTTTGCCACATGAGATTTACCATCTGGCACTTCAAACTGTTGTGTTGTGTCCTGTTTGGGCGGAATTTTACTTTCTTTTAATTAGTGAATTCAAATGGATAGTTTTCCTTCAAATACAATATTGCTCTGACAAATTCGTGGATACAGACATTCATTGGAATTCATGCTGAATACAAACCTGGAATAATATTTCTGTGATTCAACAGGAGACTGTTGACACGTTAGTATGACGCAGGCTATAACAGACACTTCACCGCTTTCAATTGTAAATCTTTTCGGGACTTGAACTGAATTTTATTCAGGATTATTTATTACTATTACTAAGACTGTTGTCCTTAATTCCTTGATTTTTTGGGATTTCATTAGCAATACCGTAAGTTCCTTTTTCAATGTTTTACTTTGTATTCTGGGGAAAAAATTATTTATTAAATTTTAATAAACTTGTTCTCTTCACTCCTTGTTGCTACTATTTTAGAGCATAGACTCGTAACAATAAATCTAAGATACATTGCACTCCCTATATCGTATGCACTTTACTCATACTAAATATAATATCATCTTCTCTTACTAATTCTAATGCACGTATATCTTGCTAAGTCAAATGCAATTTTCTCTAGCTAATTCTAATGTACTTTCTTCTTGTGGAATATACTGTCATGTTAATTATAATATCCATTGCCCTTGCTAAATCTAGCGTCCTTTTCTCTTGCTAATTCTAATGTACGTGTACGTCTAATGTGCAGAATCTAAGGCACTTTCTCTTGCTAAATCTTGTGTTCTTTTCTTTCTCTTGGCAAGTTCAAAATTCTTTACTCTTGCTAAATCAAAGGTACTTTTGCTAATTCTAATGGACTTTCCTCTTGCTCATGTTTTGTTCTTTTCTATTGCTAAATGTAATGTACTTTTCTCTTTCTAAATCCAGTGTACTTTACTCTTCATTGATATTGCTATAATTTCATTGGTAATTACTGTAACGGCAGTTACCTTTTCTCTAGAATTTAATTGCAGTTGTTTTAGGAAATGAAAACTGTTTTGATATCAAATATCAAGGAATCTCTCTATATGAGGAACATGTGATGTTATATGTATCAGATAGTTTGAAATAGTTTATGTATCTATCACTGCCTGCATGAAGAACAAAACATTGCATATATTTTCCTTTGGAGATTTAATAAATACCACTAAAAATGTACTTGATTCTTTTAACAATGTGTTTGGTGATTTTGCAGCCCGATCATCTGGGTGTCATGACCTATGACCTATGCCCTATGATCTGGGTGTTATGACCTAAAAGGTTTCCTAACTAGAGAAGTACTAAAGAGACAGTTTTGTCAATAAAGGCCACGAAGTAGTTAGTTTGCTCTCTAAACGAAAGTGTATTCGAAAACAATCCGAGGTTGAAATTATTTACTCTTAAATTTGAGCAACCATTTATTGGGATGAATTATCTGTCCCATGAATACATGTTTCAATCGTTTGTCGCTGCTTTTGTGGGGTGGTGGCATGAAAATCAATTCCTTTCTTCAAATCTGAAATGATTAACAGAAACGTAGTACATAAAAAATAGCCAACCCCACCCCCCACTAAACCTATATGTTTGCAATAATATATCCAGTGTTCTTTAATAAATTAACATTTTTGCACTGTGCATTGTGTTTTCCTCTGATAGTTATATATCGAAAAAATTGCATTTGGCTAAATTAAGACAAAATACATAAAATGCATTAATAATTATCTTAACCTGTGGCAGTAATTTCTAGTTTATTTGGTAAATTTGACCTTTTGATTGTCATAACCCCTCCCCCTTATCAAATATTGAGATTGTTGTTAACACGTTTTCCATATGTAAAACAACCTCATTTAAACTGAACGCTTTAAATGAATAAATTTATCGAAACATTTCAAAACGACCCATAAGCTTTGTAAAAAGAAATGCTTGAAAAGTTTTAACATAACAGTGGCACCGGCTGATTCTGATGCTATGGAAGTACATGAAAAACATCCGTAGCCTCAAAACATGTCTCGGGTAGAAGGTTAATAAAACAAACAATTGCAAAGTTTTGTTAATTATTTCTAGGCAAATTGTTTGAAGTATATTGATAGTTTTCAGCCTATTAGTTATTTCTAAGATCATTTGTCTCTAATGAACTGTTGTTGTTGTTATTATCGTTGTTGTTGTTGTAGGCTTAATAATATTTTTAGAACATGACACATTGTGACCAGTATAGTGGAGGAGATAGAACCCGAGAAAACTCCTGCAAGAACCACGGAACTCTACTGGACCAAGATAGACACTGACTCACGCTCACATCCATGAGATGGCAGTAATCGGTAAAGACTATAACTTTAGATTACTCGGTTAACCAGTCCTCCTTCCCTTGAAAATAAAGTTATTTGATAAATTATACCATAAATATTTCTCCTTCATAATTTTGATGTGGTGGAAAAAACAATAATATGTGTTAAACATGTTAATGTTAATACGCATTTCAGTTCTTTTCTTTTTTTTTTTTTAAAAAAAAATTTAATTGGTTTTGGGTTAATTTTTTTTTTTAAAAAAAAAAGTAAAAAATTTAATTTTTAAAAAATTATTGTTTGGAATTTTTTTTTTTTAAATTTTTTTTAAATTTTTAAATTCAAAAATTTTAAATTCCTAATTCACTTACCCAAAATACGGGGCTTTTAAAAACCGGGTTCTTGTTAATCAATATTGGGCCCCGTTTTTTTTAAAATTTTTTAAAATTTTTTTTTTCAAAAACTTATTAAATTTCCCGGTACCCCAAACCGCAGGGCGGAAATAATTTTTTTTTGGGTGGAAAAGGATAGTGAATGGGGTCTGTTTGCTTTTTCATTAGTTTTAAAATAATTTTTTTTTGGGTTCATTTTTTTTAACTTTTCAAAATTTTTTTTTGGGTTTTTTTCCATTTGAGTTTTTTTTTCTATTTTTGGAATTAATAATTTTTTTTCTTTAAACTAACTTCAAGTTTTGGAAAAAATTTTTAAATTTATAATTTAAAAAAATCCTTAAGTTTTTCCGGGGTTTTTTGAATAGAAACAAAAAAATTATTAAAATTTTCCCCCCTTTTCAAAATTCCTTTTTTCGCTTTTTTTTTTAAAGGTTTTAAAGGGCTTTTTATTAATTTTGGATTATTTTATTTTCAAAAAAGTTTTTTTTTTTTCCTTGGTTTTGGGGAAAAAAATTTATTTTTAATATTCAAATTTTGTTTTTCACATTTTTTTTATTTTTTCCCTAACCTAAAAAAAAAAAATTTATCAATTTTTAAAATTTTGCAAAAATAAAAAATTTTAAAAAAATTTCCACATTTTTAAAAAACCCCCTTTCTTCGGGGGCCCAAAAACAAATTGTTTTTTTTTTTTTAAATTTTTAATGCAATTTTTTAAAATTTTTTTGTTTTTAAAAAAGTTTCACAAAAAAAAACGCGGGAAATTGGTTTTTGTAAAGCAAAATTTTTTCCCCTTTCTTATTTAAAATTTTTTTCAAAGTAAAACCCCGGTTTTAAAATTTCAAAAAATTTTTCTAAAAGTTTTGACATTTTTTTTCTTTTACTAAAATCTTTAACCTCTAAAATTAGTGTTGTTTCTGACAAATTTTTTTCCGGGTATTTTTTTTTTAATGCTAAATTTAAAATTTTTGGCCTATTGTTGTCGATTTTGTCAATTTAATTTAAATTTTTAAAAATTTAAAAAATTTTTTTTTTAATTTTAAACAAATTTTTGTTAAATTTTTATTAAACAGAAAGAAAAAAATTTTAGTCAAACCCCAAAAAAATTTTTTTTAAAAAACTTGCGTTAAAAATTTTAAATATATTTTTTAATTAATAAACACTGTATTCTTGCAAAAAAATTTTTTTTTAAAACTACCTTTTTTTAAAAGAAACCCTTTTTCAAACAAAACAAAAAAAGTCTTTATCTTCCCAAAAAAAGAAAAAAAAAAAACAAAAACCTCTGTACCAAATTTTTAAAGTTTTTTTATAAAAAAAATTTAACACAAGTTTCCTCAAAGGGGTTTTTTTTTTAAAAATTTTTTGGGGTTTGTTTGGGGAAAATAATAATTTTCAGTTAAAACCCCCCAAATTTTTTTTTTTTCAAACCCATTGAAATTTATCCCAAAAGTCAATTTTTGAAAATTTAAAGGCCCCCGGGGAATTTTTTTTTTAAAATGTTTTGCTTTCTTAATTTTTTTTTTGGGGTAGAATATGGGGAAAAATTTTAAAATTTAAGGGTTTCCTTTTGCATAATTGAACTAAATTTAAAAAGGGAAAAATCTAAATTTTCAAGTTTTAGATTTTTCATTTGACAAAAAAAAAAAATTTAAAAACTAAAAAAAATTTGTCAAAAAAAATGGGAATTTTTTTTAAGTGATTTAAAAAGATGAAAAACGTCTAAAAAAATTTTCAAAAATAAAACCTCAAAAAAAATTTTTATCACGGCAAAAAAAAAATTTAAAGCTTGACAATTTAAAAATCCCGAATAAAATTAAAAAAATTTTTGAAAATTTTTCTTTTTATTTTATAATACCATTTTAACAAATTTTGAAAATTTGTTTAAAATTTTTTAAAAAGGGGGGAAAAAAAAACCCCCAAAAAAAAAAAAAAGGAATTTTTTTGGGTTTTTTTGGCAAAAATATAAAATTTTTTTCAAAAAGTTTTGTCGATAAAAAGGGGGAAAGGAAAATAAAATTACTTTCCCCATAAAATTTAAAAAAAATTAAAATTTGGGGGGAAAAAACCAAAATTAAAAAATTTTGGGGTTTGAACAAAAACTTAATTAGTTTTTTGGTTTAAAAATTTTTCCCCCCCTTTATTTTTTTTTTAAACAAATTTTAATTTAATTTTAAAATTTTTTTATATTGTTTACTTTATAAGGGTTTAAAAGATGGCCCTTTTTAAATTTTATTTTTAAAATTAAAAATTTTTGGGTTTATTTTGTAAAAATCCAAAACCTTATAAAAAAACTTTTTTAAAAAAAGGGGGAATAAAGGGAAAACCAAAAAAAACCTGGAATTTTTCCATACCACGCCGAATTAAACAAAAAACCAGACGTTTTTGGGAATAAAAGGAACCTTTTTAAATCGCCCGGGGGACCAAAAAGGGAAAAAAAAATGTTTTTAAAATTTGGGTTAAAGAAAAACCAAAACAACAAATTTTTAAACTTAAAAAAAAAAAAAATTTAACCCAAAAACCAAACTTTTTTTCCAAAAAAATTTTATTTTTTATTCCCTTCAACCAAAATTTAAAATTACTTTTTACAAAAACTTTAAAAAATGGGGGTTTAAAAATTTATTTCCCTTTTGGAAAAATTTTTTTAATTTCTTGTAGTTAAAATTAAAAGTGTAAAAAAAACCCCAGCTACACTGCTTCCCCTTTGGGGAAATGGAATTTAAAAGCCTTTTTTGAAAAATTGGGTAAATTTTTTTATTTAAAAAAAATTTAGAAAAGGGGGAAAATTGTTTGTTCATTCGTGTAAAACGTGTGATTCGTGATTCCCTTAAAGGGGAAGGTGTTCCCATGACAGTTCAGTTAATTTTTTTCGAATTTAAAAAATTTCCCTTTCTGCGAGAAAAAAAGATTTAATTAACTTTTTAAAAAAATGTTTGAAAACATTTCAGTGAAAAACTGTCCACTTTTCCGTTTCATTTTTGAAATTTTATTTTTAAAAATTGCCTGACGTAATTTTACCTAGGTCCTTTTTCATTTTTAAACAGATGTTTGTTTTCATTAAAATAAAAAGTCATAAACTCATGAGGGAAATTTTATGAATCAATGCCCTTGTAAGATAAAATGACACTCTTGTAATGATATAGAGATGACATTATTTTAATGAGATACAGATGAAACCTTTTAAATTAAAGATGGCACTTTGAATTTATAAAATGACCTTGCAAAGATATACTGTGCATTTAGTAATGTTACGATGACCTTTGTATGAAATTTAAAAGAATTCTTTTAATGATATACAATGCACTTTGTTGTTTTCAATGCCCCTTGTAATGTATCGAGAAAATTTGTAAGTAAACGATGACACCTTTTTAAAGTAAACAATGACACCGGAATATATACTGAGAAACTCTTTAAGATATACGTTTCCTTTTGAAAAATTTTGCAGATGTGCTTTTAAATAACAAGACCTCTGATTTATCGTGTTATTTTGTAAAAATTTTTCAATACATCTTGTATTTAAAAACCATTTTCTTAATATTTTGGATGACTTCTAAAAGAAAACGATGCCCTGTATATATACAGATACATCTTTTAATGATATATGAAAAAAAACTCTTGAATGAATACAGGTTTTCTTGTAATGATAATACTTCATAAAATTACAGTGAACCCTTGTTGTATAAGATCACTCTTGTAAAAATATGAGATGACTTTAGTAAGAATCAGAAACTTTGTAAAATTTAAAATTTAAACTTGTAAATGAATTTTAAAAGACACTCATGAATGTTTAGATGCATCTTTAAAAGATTTTTCTAATAACTCAGTAAATATTACGAGACACTTGTTTATATTTTCAAAAATTGAATATTAAGAATTTTTTTTAATATATTTTAAATTTTTTAAGATAGTAATGACATTCTATAAAATCAACAGTGACACATTTAAAATAACAATTTTACACCCTTTAGAAATTTTAAAAAAACTTTAATTTAAAAACAAGTGTTTTTGTATTTTTATTAAAACATTTGATAAAAAAAAACAGATGCATTTTTATTGTTTTACAGGAAAACCTCTTGTATTGTACCCCGATGACATTCTTAAATATAGATGCATCGAAAAAAGAATCAAAAAACCCAGTAAAGATTTTCAGATGATACTCTTTTAATGTTACAAAATTGGGACCCCTTTTTGACAAAGTGCCCTTTTTCAGATATCTGATGACACTTTTTGTAAAAGATAACAGAGACCTCTGTAAAGAAAAGAAAATTCTTGTAAGAATCAATTTTTTTCTTTGATTGTTTTATAATTCTTTAAGTTTTAAAATTAGAAACCCCTTTTAATGTAACGTGACTTTTGGGGTTTTAAAACAGTGAACTCGAAAATTTAAAATGGGCATTTTTTAATTTTTTTTAATAAAAAAATTTTGTAAGTATACAGATTTCTTGTAATGAATTAAAATGCATTCTGATGATATCGAGAACCTTGTAATAATCATTGAATTCTGAAAAATTCAGTTAATCTGTAATATTCGATGACACTCTTTTAAGATAACAAAACCTCTTGTAATGAAAAACAAAAAAAATCGTTTTTTTACAGATGTTTTTTGTAATGTATGGTGGTTCTATAAAGAAAAAATAATGACACCTTGTAATGAAAAATCAAAGCACTCTTTAAAAATAAAAACTTTGATTTAAATACGTGCACTCTTTAAGGAATTTTAAAATGCACCTGTTTTAAAACTACACTCTTTTATGATTTACTGTTTACATTCTTGTAACTAACATTGACATTCTTTAAAGTTACGATAATCTTTAAGTATTGGGCATTTTGTAACAATAAATGCATTTTGTGTGATTTAAAAAATTTTTGTAAAGATATGCAGTGGACAACGTTTGAAGAATTAAAGGTGAATCCGTAATGATTACCCTCTTTTTATGTAAAATTGTGATCTTTGTTTTGGTATACAGATGACACTCTTGTAATGATATACAGATGACACTCTTGTAATGATATACAGATGACACTCTTGTAATGATATACAGATGACACTCTTGTAATGATATACAGATGACACTCTTGTAATGATATACAGATGACACTCTTGTAATGATATATAGATTACACAGTTGCAAAAATCTACAGATAAAGGTGATCATAAAGAGACACATATGACATTACGACATGGTTGTAATGATGCGCAGGTGACATAATTAAAATAAAGCATTTTGGTTTCGTCACTTTAAACTTTTAAAACATCAACAGTACTTTTTATTTGAGGCAGACACATACAAATTTGTATAATTATTCCTATTAATATGTAAATTTTATTTTAAGGCTACTTTAACATACTTTTAATATTTAAATGTTAAAATTAAATATTTTAATATTGATATTTTGTAACTTTTGGGGACATTTTGAAATTCATGAAACTACCAGGTGCACCCTAATTTTAAACGCTTTAACATTTGACAGTTTCTTCTCAGCGATGTAGTTCAATGAAACTTTCAAGTACACGCGGAACGGTGTATTTGTATGTTATCCCATTTCTCACAATAACTCTGGAAGTCAAGCATTTCAGAGACAGCGTTGATGGGTTAAGAACAACTTTAGCAATGGTAGTTTTTGCACAATGAAATGCGGTCAAGCCGTCGGTATTGCTAGCGTCTACGTGAGCTCCTGAACGGATTAAGGTCTTAAGGATTTTATTTTGGGTATGCGCATCGAAACATGAATGGTCGAGTTGAGAAGCTTTGTGCAACGGTGTATTTCTGTTATTGTCAGTACTGTTGATATTAGCTCCACATTTAATTAGTTCCTCGCATACGGAAATATTAGGAAAGAGGATAACACCCGTTTTACTAAGACAATTGTCTGAATCTTTGGGCGAGACAGCTATGTGCAGTGGAGTGGAACCATCTTTTAGCTTGGGGTTTAGTCTGACAAACTTTACTATTTCAGAGCGAAGAAGCATTAACTCTCTGTCGTCATTCGCACAAAGAAGACACATTCCAACACAGTAGATGTAGGTTTCAATATTTCTTTCCACCTTTTCGATCTCGTCTTTTCTTTCAATGTTTCTTCTAAGTTCTAAGACGAGTAATGGAAGCAACTGATAAGTGTCGTTAAACGCTGGTACGGTGTCGTTTTTGAACATATCAGTCGTAAACTCGCAGAGAAATTCTAGAAGCTCGTCGACATGTTTGTTGAGTTTTTGGTTGGACAATACTGCATGTTTGATAAGGTTGAGTGACACGCGCATATTTCCTGTGTCTGCATATAAGGCAGCCATGTATTTAAGCTGTACTATAAATTCTTTGTGAGTCGGGGCTAATATTCTCTCTCGTATCGACAATGCTTCCATGTGAAGTAAAAATTCATTTTCCTGAATATTCTCGAGATCCTTCAGCGTGTTACATTCACTGTGATTTCCATAGGCGGTTATTTGAACAACGTCTAATTTGGATATCATATATTTGCTCCTCATGGTCAATGACCTTCTATAATATTTCAGAAATGATTGAAGATCGTTTATATTAGGTATCGCTAACCGCGAGCCCAATAGCTCAAGTGCTTGAATGTCTTCCTCCATCGTGTAAAGCTTCTCAGAAACAAAGAAATCAACTACATCACATTTGGCAAATTCAGCCGCTCTCATAATTGGAGTAAATGATAGATTATCTTTCATATGTATTCCAGCTCTTTCAAAGCACACTAATAACTTTACGATTTCTAAATTACCACGTCCTGAGGCCCAATGAAGAGCTGTCACACCGTTGTTATCAATTCTGTCCACAACAGCTCCCTTTTCGCATAAATATTGCACTGTTGTAACATGTCCGTTGTAAGCAGCTATCATTAGACACGTATTTCCCCATTTATTGCATGAATTAATATCGGCGCCATAATCTACAAGATATTTGACAATTTCCAAACATCCATCATAGCATGCAGGGCGTAATGGTGTGGAATTTATTTCTGTTGGAGCATGGATATCTGCACCGTGCTGAAGCAACAGTTTGACAAAAGACAGGCGGTTAAAATTGACTGCACACCAAAGTGGACTGGCATTTTTTACCAACTCTTTTTCAATGCATATATCTCCTCCGAGTTCAATATTAGTTTCAGATAAACTTAGAAGCAGACGAACAATGTCTTCGTGCCCATTGATGACGGCAATAATCAAAGGAGTGACATAATGCCCATTTTCGGACGTTCTCTGGTTAAGAATTTCTTGCAGTATCCAACCTGACACTCCATTTGCAAGCAGAACGTTCAATGCTGTTCTTCTCCCATCTCTGGCAGCAAAGTAGACTTTCTTTTTCAATTCATTAAGATATATCTGTCTCTTATTCATGTTTTGGAGTCTTTCTTAAATGATTTCTGAAAAGGTAACACAATCGCTTTAGAAATTATTCAAAATGCATGAAATGTATAAATCATTTACATGTTAAGCTTTAAAAATTAATGCACGTTTGTAGAACGGATATTCAATACACGTCTGTATAACGGATATTCAATGCACGTCTGTAGAACGGATATTCAATGCACGCCTGTAGAACTGATATTCATTGCACGTCTGTAGAACTGATATTCATTGCACGTCTGAAGAGCTGATTGAAAAAGTAACAATTAGTTAAGAATGTGCCTATTGTACGCAGTTACACCATCCTAGGGCCTGAAAAATAATTTAAACACAAAACTTAACTAATATGCAACGGATGGACAGATAGGATAGCAGTAAAACATACAAGTGTGTCTTTTTTTTGGAATGTGCATAAAACGTTTCGCATAGATAGCTAAAAAATTTTAAATATAAAATACCTTTGAAAACTCGAATAACAAATACATTTTATCATTCGGATATCTTTGTTGGACTCTTTTTGACGTATTGATACAAATATCATCTTTTTGAACTTTGAATCGTATATTCAAAATGTAAATTAAAATCAAATTTAAAAAGTAAACTTTACTTAATATACACCTTACATTGTGTGTCTACGGGTGTTGCGATGACAAAATGCTAAAATGAAAGGTAAAGAAACCCCCATCGTTTTAGGAACAAAAAGTGTATATATATATATATATATATATATATATATATATATATATATATATATATATATATATATATATATATATATATATATATATATATATATATATATATATATATATATATATTTGTTATTTCTTGAAAACCAATGCAACATAATATATTATATTGCCATTTATGTCTATCTTACATTTATCATCTCTAAAAGGGAGATTAATGTCTTAAGTCGTAAATAATTGATGTTATTAATCAGTGGCATGTGCATTTTACGAGGATCACCGTAAACCATGATGAATTTGTAAATCCTCCTACCTCTCTCCCCAGGGTAACGTGGTTGCCGTAATTATCAACCCAAAATATATACAGTTTTCAACCGGGATATTTTGTAAATACGCGACGTGTCTAGACTTGATTATTTCTTGGAAGAGTCGACACTTATTTAAAAGAGTCCCTTCATGTAAGTATATTGTGTAAACCTGTATATCGTGTACAAACAATCCTATTATAATGTTTCCAAGTCATTTTCTCTATCAAAACCCATACCATTCATCGCTAAAATACATTTGTTCAAGTATAATATATGTCAGTGGTCCCCAAACATTTTCGGGTCACTGACCCCTCTCCCGTCCCCCGTCGGTTATCCTAAACACCCCCAACTTTAACCCGTAAAAAGCATTATTCAGCATTAGAGCGACCCGGGGGGAGAGGGTGGTACCGCGCACGTTCGGAACCAAAGCTATTTACAGTACACCTTCAGTACAATTTTTTTAAAAATCAGATATATTACGTAAACACATATCTCACCTACGTCTAGATACATAATCTTCTTTCATGTTATTTTGTCATCTATGTTGAGTGTTTCCTATATAAAGCCTATACGTTGACATTTTTCAGACTACTTCTTGGTTTTATTATTGTCTTCTCTAATGGGACTGAGCTTCCTCGTTCCATCCTAGTAACTTATCGATAGCTTGATTCGATAAAACCTGCACTATTGTGTTATGTCTAACGCATGTAAAGCATAAGAAAAACAATACCCGCGACCTTACCCATCGAGGTAGGAATGACGATGCCAATCGTATGAACCATGTATAGACAACACCTGCGACCTTACCCATCGAGGTAGGAATGACGATGCCAATCGTATGAACCATGTATAGACAACACCTGCAAGCTTACCCATCGAGGTAGGAATGACGATGCCAATCGTATGAACCATGTATAGACAACACCTGCAAGCTTACACAGCGAGGTAGGAATGACGATGCCAATCGTATGAACCATGTATAGACAGATGCACACACTAAATCCCAAATATTTGTTTGACAGATATCTTTGCGGTATTTTCTGCCACGTGAAAACTTAAAGCAGTATAGTCTATGAATCAAATGTACCTATAACGTGACCAATAACTACCAGTAAACATTTATTTTTAGAACCTCTCTCTCTCTCTCTCTCTCTCTCTCTCTCTCTCTCTCTCTCTCTCTCTCTCACACACACACACACACACACACACACACACACACACACATACAAATATATATATATATATATATATATATATATATATATATATATATATATATATATATATATATATATATATATATATATATATATATATATATTAGTGCGGTCCCTCTCAGACTTACATTATATGAGGGATTCCTAATGCCGAAAGTTGAAAGTATTTTATATGCTATTGTTTCCCCATTATGTAATTGTTGTTTGTGTAAAGTTTATTTAATTTCTGTTTTATTAAATTTTGAGTTAGGGTTTAGACACCTACTTAACTGTATTAATACTCCTCAACCCTGGCTGGTCGTAGAATTTATTTATCATAAGTGATCGTTGCCATGCATCAATGGTGTAATGTGTACGTTATATATGTGTTCTGTTTGTTTCTTATGTTGTCCTATGTTTTGTAAGGACTGTCAAATTCAAAATACAAAAGTATGAGTTGTTATTTGTTTATAAAGTTTGTCAGAAGCAGTAGTCATAGGGAATGAAGTTCTTGGATGTAAAAGATATCAGGGAATTACTTGGCGCATTAATATCGCATTAATTATCATTCGGCATATTATAGTTGCTAAATAGTAATGGAGTCAAATAACATAAATTCTCAGTGTATTAAAAAAAATTCAAAGATCACATTTAGTATGTGTTGGTCGAAGCACAGGCAGCACTTGTGCACTCGAGCTAAAGAGAACTGTTGTACACTTGCTGCAGGTTTTTCAATATGGCTCTTTGCATGTTATTATTTAATATAAATGATTGTAGAAAGGTAGTGGTGTTTCCATAGTCAACAATGTCCTTACATTGTATTCATTTCGTTACCATTTTTTTTTAAATTTTTGAATTAAAATCTTGAATCAAATAAATTTTATATCATAGTGAATTTTCACCTGATAGTATAATCGTAAATCAAAGGTACCTAGACGTTCCATTTCATAATCAGCATATTTATAAAGTATTTCAGCTGTTGTCTTGATTCCAAGTCCATTTCATTGTCCATTTTAAAAAATCATTTCAAATTCAAAAATTTATTGTAGATTACTTGAATCAATCGCTTTAGCAAAGGCTATCGTTGAAACAAGTCAATTGTTCCTTTCTGTGCAATTTTCAACTGACAGTATAATCTTAACTCAAGGTTCATAAACGTTTCATATCGTAATGAGTATACTTTACAATACATTCAGTCCGTTATCTTTAATTCGAGAGTTTATACGTTCCATTTTATAAAAACTTTTGTGTATTTTGTTGAATTATGGCAATTTTCAATTGGCAGTGTGCTTTTAAATCAAAGATCCATAGACATTCCATATCGTAATCAGCACCACAATTCACTCTCTTATATTGATTGCGAGTCCATGTGCGTTGCATTTATGATTTATAACATAATTCTATTGAGGAATGCTCATAGTTTTCCATGGATTAATGTCGCCCTTGCAGTGAGTACTTCGCCACTGATTATAACCCTGGGCTGAGCCTTTGGCCTCTGGATGAGCCTAGATATGTTCATACCATATACTCAAATTATATAACAAAAATTTATTAAAACGTTAAGGTGTGCATATTATTTATAATCATAAAAGGAATAAGTATTTCATAAATAATTAACATAATTTGTTTTAAATTTATTTTAAATGAATTATTAAACTTAGTTTTGTGATATTAGTTTATACTTTCACCAGTCAAGTTATTCAGTAAATTATAATAATATAAAATTATTCTTAACTAAAATTGTAAACAGAGGACATAGTTTTTAAAAAAATTAATTAAAGAATGTATGATGTTTTGGAAATTAGTCCCTTTGGATATACTGTATTAAGACGGTGAATCCAATAGGTTTCCTTTAGCAGACGTTCCATCTCAAAATCAACTATAACAATAGGTTGAAATGAGAAATCTTGCAAAGAATATATATTCTTGTCAAAATGTACGGCAACATGAGACAAAAATGATTGATCGCAATTATTTTTTTTATGTCTTTGCTATGCTGGTTCATACGTTCAGATATTTTTTTGGCTGGTTTGTCCAATTTATTAGATGCCACATTTTTTGGCCTGTGATCTAATAAATAATTTTTGATGTTGCACAATTGTGTCACAACGCATATTAATAGTTTCTTTCGTATTATTACTATTGAAAAAAAAAATTTTCATTAACAAAAGAACAATGCGAACATCTATGTCTATTACATATAGTTGATAATCCCTTTTTATAATTTGTTTTTCTAATTTAGAATTAATTTGGAAATTTTTTAAATGTTAGGTCTTTTATAAGCAAGTGTGGGTTTGCTTCTATGTACCGATTTAACACTTGCTTTAAAAGATAATTAATAATAAATTCCAATATCAATTGATAGCCTTACCTATATTAGGCAAACGTGCATTATATTTAATAATAAAAGGAATGCTATCTTCATTTCTATTTTGAATTTTAAATTTTTTAAAATCTCTCTATCTCTATTACACACACACACACACACACACACACACACACATACATACATACATACATACATACATACATACATACATACATACATACATACATACATACATACATACATACATACATACATACATACATACATACATACATACATACATACATACATACATACATACATACATACATACATACATACATACATACATACATACATACATACATACATATATATATATATATATATATATATATATATATATATATATATATATATATATATATATATATATATAACGTTTTCTCACAAGTCCTACTTACATTCCATTGTGTTCGAAGTAAGGTCCAGTCTTGTATTGAACATACTGATGTACTGGTTGCTTGAAGTGCGATGATAGGCTAATTGTCTTCCAATTAATCGAAATAATGTAATCAAAAAAATGTCTTTTCTTTAGTTAACTCGTCTTCGCTAGCCAAGGTTCTGACGTGTTAACCCTATCCACACCTTGGCAGATCGTTCAAATATATCGGTGCTTCGGGTCTGACAGAGACAAGCGGATCACATAACTCAGAAAGGACTCAGAAGTAAGCAGTTTTCGACTGCAGGTCCGTGTTTGTACTAATTGTTTCCCTCAAATGTACGTATAATAGCTTCTCTGGTACATAGTCATAATTTAGATGTTAAATTTTGAAGACAACTGCTTCAACCAATTTAGGTCGACCTGCAATGTACCATTGTTACATGCTGTTGGCTAATTGGCATTACATTCTAAGGGAGACAATTCATAAAATTCAATAGATGTCACTAGCACTGAAATATCTGAACAATCCGCTTAAGTGTAAATAGGCCAGAGAAGATGGAATTCAATATAATTCCGAATTAATTTTCTGTTCAATACTATTATACAGCACTTTGTAATTTGAAATAATACAAATTTGAATAATTAATTCCACACAACAATACAAATGATTCTGCTTCTGATGTTATTTCGAGGATGAATACTTTTATTTCAAATAAACGAAATTATATAAGAAAACTAAGACACAAATGTAGAGCTAGGATATAGGTCCAAAGTTCATTTCTAGAAAATTCTAAGTTGTCAATATATTTCAACAAATATATCAATAAAATTATAATAAAGAACATGGAGAACATCAGGTACAACAATTCGTCATGGGGAAATAACACTATCTTAGTAGTGGGTCTAGGATATTGGTATCCCAAATAAACATGTCTATTTTATTGAATGTATCCTATACACTCATATGGAAACATTACCTATGTATTATTTGATTACAAACTATAAATAACATCAATGTCCCTAGTGAACTTGACTTTTGACAAGGTTATGGAAGAAAAACTGAATGAATGTACGTAACTATATAAATTATAAAATAAATTCTTTAACGAATTATAGAAAGATGATGTCATGCTTACATTTTTAACCTATATTATTCTTTAACGAATAGATGACATAAAAATATGCATATAAAGTACAGACAAATGATATTTTAATACTAATATATATATATATATATATATATATATATATATATATATATATATATATATATATATATATATATATATATATATATATATATATATATATATATATATATATATATAAAGAATACAAATCATATGGCGAATAACAACCCTCTCAAGCGTACTGGATCCACCAAGGGATCACGTCTGTCAGGGATTAATTAAAATAGATGCAATAAACTGACGACGAACAGTACGAAACTAGTAACTAACTAGCCTAAGCGCTTTCGACTCTTAATGAGTCTTTTTCAAAGGCAAATACAAAACATAGTTACGACAAACAAATAAACACAAAAACGTTGCGTTTGTAAACCTCTACATTTCTATCTTCACATGTGTTAAAACTATAAATACAACCAGCTTGTGTAGACTAGTTTCCGCAACTAGTCTACACAAGCTGGTTGTATTTATAGTTTTAACACATGTGAAGATAGAAATGTAGAGGTTTACAAACGCAACGTTTTTGTGTTTATTTGTTTGTCGTAACTATGTTTTGTATTTGCCTTTGAAAAAGACTCATTAAGAGTCGAAAGCGCTTAGGCTAGTTAGTTACTAGTTTCGTACTGTTCGTCGTCAGTTTATTGCATCTATATATATATATATATATATATATATATATATATATAAACTGGATCTTAAAAATACATATATCTCTATCGAACACTATAACAAAACTTTTATCAATAAATAGTGACAGTTTTATTAATATTTTTGTTACGTATAATGCACATTTATAATAATAATAATAATAATAATAATAATAATAATAATAATAATAATAATAATAATAATAATAATGATAATAATAATAATATATTATACCTTGCTATATTATTGACGAATTTTCAATATTTCTTCAAAACATAAATTATTAAAAAAACATTATGGTGTGCGTACTACTTATGATCATAAAATATATAAGTATTTTATAAATAATTAATCATAATATTTTCAGAACTAATTTTAAAATACCCTTTTATTTTTAAAGAATTATTAAACTTTTTATGATATTAGTTTATACTTTTACGAGTTAATTTTTTATATAAATTAGAATAATATAAAACTTTTCTTGACTAATTGTAAACAGGGGACATACTTAAAAAAAAAATCATTAATGAATGTCGTATAGTGTTTTGGAATTTAGAACTTTTGGATATACCGTATTAAAAACCTCCTATATGTCGAACTCGATATCTTCCCAAATAAAATGCGCACACCTCAGTTTTATATTTTACCCCAAATATATAAATCGGTTGATAGGTCACGACCTTTAGGATATCCAGGTAGACCCATTATTTCTAGCTGTAATTTAATAACAAATAATATATAGCTATATATTGGTCATATTTTACAACCACTAATGAAATCCTTACTTTCATATGTCAAAAATACTTTTGATTTCATTAGCAAATTGAAATTTTTACCGAAACTAACTGAAAATTCATTCCCAGTTACATAATTTATCTTATATTAGGTCTTTATTTGAATGTAATTATTGTGTGCAAAATGTGTAAACTTTGATCCCATCACAAAGTGCATGTAAATAGTTTATCCGCTTGATCTTTAATATATGGCTGAAATGAACACAGTGTGCTCTATTTTTAGTTTTCTAGCTAAATCATGTAATATCACAGTCAATACTATAACTACAGTCAGGCTGGTAGTTTTACTCCAAGGCACAATATCTCTTACAAGATATAAAAGGGTGCCATATATTTGTGAACAAATATATAAAATGGTGTATGAAAAATAATAATAAATAAAAAATATTATAGCAGGCTAGCAGAAAGTTAGAAACACATAATTAAATATAATACTTGCACAGACAGGTGCACGAACAGACTGGCGGGTCATTACAAGCTCACACAACTGTAAAAAGCTACTTGCATTTGTTGTTTATTTTTTTCTTTTTGAACCGTCGCAGAGGTGCATAATACTAACTTGCAGATTTTCTGTAGAATAACTTCCCTTTGTGCATGGAAAATTATTGACTCTCCTGATTAGCTTTCCTTTTAAAATGTCCACCAGTATTTTTATGTTGTTTCGGTCGACGTGTTACTTCAGAATAAAGAACAAAACAAAACAACAATAACAAAAATGGCGTTTTGTGTTCCCGTTTGCCTGAAAGTTAAATTATAGACCAAATATATATATATATATATATATATATATATATATATATATATATATATATATATATATATATATATATATATATATATATATATATATATATATATATATATATATCCCACACGCTTAGCAGCCCATATTAACACATATTCACCAATTGAAGTCCAATTACTTTTGGCAGAATCTACTTACTCTAATATCTATCTGTCAGTATTGTAATTAATAAAATAGTGAATATATGTATTTTGATGTGCATAAAAAGTATTTGAAAAGTCTGTAGCTGTTAAGACCCAGATTAAATACATCTATTTGTCAATTCATTAAATAAAACGTTTCAATAACAAGAAATATCCAGTCAAGTAAAGTTTAGAAATGCTTTTGTATGTCTTTGTGCTCTTTTCTTTCTAAAATACTGACTATAAAATATATAACTACGAGGAAGATTCTGCATCAGTATTAAACGAGATAAAATATTTTACAAATAATGATGCTAAGATTCCATTGTTTGACAACATACGTTAAAAATAGTTAACATAATGTATTACAACGTAAGTGGAAATGAATATTTACAAAATAATAGATGAATGCAAAGACAAAACATTTTTTAATTCTTATATATTTAATTTAATAATATTTTATGAACAGTAAATATTTATTTACAATATTGTTAATTTTACACGTATTTTCACAGTCTTTGCCATGTCTATGCGCGGCACTGGAATATTCAGTTGGAAACATTAACCACCTTGTGACCTTTCCCTATACAAGACTGGTAGTCAAAAATAAAAAGTTAATTTATTGTGAAGTACTCAAATAATAGCAACCGAGTTATTTACAATTGCCAAGCTGTTTTAATATCAAATAAAATTTAAAGTTTTAAGATTTATACAAATTGTCTTTATAAATATAGAAAAACTCTTAGTGCAAGCTGTTGGGTTTTGAATGCTAAATACAACGTCAAAGTAGCCGCCATCTGCTCATCTGCGAACCTGTGTATTCTTCATCACCAGTTTCTACATTTCTACCACTATAGCTGTGTCACAACACAGACAGATCCGTACAATATCTTGGCCCAAATCAACTTTTCATCGCAATGCAAAATATTGTACTGATCAAGATGACCTCAAAAAAATTCCATAGACCCATTCATGTTACTTTACCATATTAGCCTGGTACGCTGTATTAGCGGTACATAATGTTTTTATCAGTATACAATACCCCCCCCATCTGTTATTGCTACATTGTTACAAATTGTAAAGTTTCTGTGATTTTCCCTCTATCAATTTCTATAAAAGATATCGGTCAATCCAATCGCGTTAATGTAAATAAAACCGCATATGGTAGCTGACCCAGATTACCGTGCCGTGGGGAACAACTCTATATTATCGCGGTATTTACCTAAATTATGTATGGTAGCACGCACATATTATAATAAACACAATTTTCAACTTGTTGATAAGATGTAACGAGCATGCTTGCACTGGCGAAAAATTTTCACCAAAATAAAGGATTTAATGACTAAATTGAATACACTATGTAAAAATTTGCATTACTTTATAGCCCGCGAAAATATAGGGTTTGACTAATACCCTCCCGTTGTTTGTACCCACTTACCATCGATTTCAAAAACGAAAAATATCAAGGATAAAAGAAATGCACAAAATTAGTCATTTTATTTATTAATTCATTAATTTATCATTACTAACTGGATTGTCGCCAACGGAACCCGTAACAGTGTCAAATTGATACCATTTCAATGGCAACCGTAGCTCCTGTTGTAAATGAGAAGGCTTCTAATTGTCAATTTCTTGCTTCTAGAATTGTCTGTTCAATAAAAACTATGTCATCTGTATCCTGTATTTGCAATGTCCAATTTTAATTGTTCTTAAATGAATTGAACAAATAAATTCGAGGAACTGTTTTATACATTTGTTCAGAAATAAAAATGAAAACTACATAACGAGATTTTAAAGATGGCGAAACACATCACATCTGCTACTTGAAAACATAGATGGGCACAAGTAAATATGGTAGCTGTGTTGCCAAAGAAACTCTATTTATTCAGAATGTCAACAAGTGTTGTGTAAAAATGAAGTTTAGATATTTTAACTTTCATTTTTCATATCCTTGATGCTCTTTTTAAAATTGGTAAAAACAAATGGGATGGTGGGAAAATACTAGATTGGTGAAGATTGTCACTGCAAAAGACAGTGTCACTAAGTCTTCTATGTAATTATAATATGCCCATGCAAATAAGTTATTTTATACATCAGTTGAAAATTTGGTTATACATAGGACTTCATACATGACCTTAAGATGATGTCACAGTGCTATCATACCAATGCAGAAAATAAGCAGTGAAGACCCATGAAAAATAAGGTCTATAATTTCAGTAAAGGGGAAACTTTGTTATATCTTTCATCAAAGTATCAAATCAGTATGATTTAAACTTAATTTTGCCTATTACAAAATTGGAAAATAGTATTGGTTTTACAAAACATGAGTAAATATCTTGACTATCTACAATATGTCTTTTTGTATTTCACCCTTCTAGACCTAGTTCTGAATGACTGGTCACATGACCAATTTATATGATCATGAGACACTTAACAAGCTCATATGAAATTGCTGAATATTTCTGACTATTTGTACATACCATGGGAATTCTGTACTAAAAGTTTGGTTTTCTTTTTAAAATATTTTCTTGTAGCAGCAACACTATACAACTTGCATATTTTTCACAGAACCACAGTGGCTTAGTTGTAAACAAGCTGGACTAGAAGGGAATGAGTTTGTATCCAAAATCAAGCTATCAGGGTATGGCACCTTACTTCAGCACATTAAAGTCATTCTTGTTTTGATGTTATATATATATATATATATATATATATATATATATATATATATATATATATATATATATATATATATATATATATATATATATATATATATATATTGTATCTTGCAGGCAAGAGACAAAAGAATGCAGTTCTAGAGTTATCAAAAATATTCATGCTTATCTATCTATCTATCTATCTATCTATCTATCTATCTATCTATCTATCTATCTATCTATCTATCTATCTATCTATCTATCTATCTGTCTGTCTGTCTGTCTGTCTGTCTGTCTGTCCATCCGTCCAGAGGCTTAGCTAGGGTGGGGCAGGGGGGTACATATGTCCCCGGGCGCCAAGGTACAGGGCGCCAAAATGAGGCTTTCGTTACATTATAATAAGTAAAATAGAAAAATGTGATTAAACGAGGAGGGGGCTGGGGTGCTAATTTTATAGTTCGTCCCCGGGTGCAAAATATCATAGCTACGCCTCTGAATCCATCCATCCATCTATTTATCCATTTGAAAATGATATCTTGGAATTAATTCAGTCTGATTTAAGAGTTCATGTAGTCTTGTCCTGAATAATGAATAATGTCTTCTGTAGAGCTGGGAACCATGATTTTTTTCTAGTCACTGTTGTATTCTGTGGCATTTTTGAAATACTGTGAATGTACCATGGTATAATGCAACCATACTGGAGACCAAGAATGTGATTTTCTCAGCCATGTGTCAGAGAAATGTCCTGTTTTACTAACCCTACTTTTTAAAAAGAATCTCAATCTGGTTGTCTCAGTCAGGTCATGGTTTCCATGCACTAGGAATTTCTTTTAAAAGAAGAAACCCTTATAGTTATCTGCTGTGCCTCAGAGTTGTTATAAAATCTGACAAGAACATATATTAATGCAAGTAAATTCACAAATAAAGCAACTTGAGATATCCAACTTTGACAACACACCATACAAAATATTTTGAAAGAGAGACAAAAAGTCGAGTGATTTGGTATTATGCTAAAAACTCTAGTTCATTCCATACAGCATGGTGAATTTTATGATATCTGTAATTCAGTGAATTTTCAGGTCATTAAATATATTTCAAAGTACTTGATTAATTTAAATTCTTTGTGTGAAACAAATTAAGTACTTCTAGCTACATTTGATAACACTGGCCTGAGACTTGACTATAAATATAACAAGACTTGACTATAAATAGTACAAGACTTGACTATAAATAGTACAAGACTTGACTATAAATAGTACAAGACTTGATGAATTGCAGTGATAGGCAATAGTAGCATCTTATGAATTGTGTTTTGAATCTGCTAATTATATTGCAAACGTCAGGGCTATTTTAATTTAATTTTAAAAAATTGGGTGAGAAAAATAATCTATGTCAGTTTTTGTACCAAGACAAGGAAATCCCATTTGCATGGTTACATTATTTGTTTCCTGACTTGGCAGAGTCTGGTGGGGAGAAAAATAATGTAACCTCTTGACTGGTATTTCCTTTTCTTGGTGCAAACCCCAACATAGATTCTATTAATCATGGACAGCTGCTAGGTAATTTTAAAAAAAATTAAATTTTAATTTAAATTTTGTTAAAAAATATAAAAATATTCTTAATCTGATCGATAGAAAAAAGACCATATTATATTCATCATTATTTTAAACAATTAGCTATTTTGAGGGGAAAAAAATGCTTTTGCTTGAAAAAATCATGGTCCACTCCATTTAAACGGTCAGTACATTATATATGAATTTGCTTTGTGCATGCTAATTGTGTACAAGTTTTCATTTAAAAACTATAAAGTGGGATAATGAAGCTTACACTATTGCTGACAACCCAGAAAATGCTATGCTAACATCAGAGAGTTTATTTATAAAAACAGGAATTATTGACACTTTCCTAACTACAATATTGATATAAAAGAAAAGGAAACTTTGAGTGGGATGCCAAAACCCAGAGATGATTTTGATCAGAGAGAGTCAATAAATATAAAACACACTGACTCAGAAAATGACAAAATATTTAGTGGACTGGATATGTACAAAAAATTTTAAACAGAAAGCAAGATTTCTCATAACAATTAAGAATGATTCTGTGTCAGTATTTATGTCAGTATTTAAAATTATTCTGTGTCAGTACTTGTGTCAGTAATTAAAATGATTCTGTGTCAGTACTTGTGTCAGTAATTAAAATGATTCTGTGTCAGTACTTGTGTCAGTAATTAAAATGATTCTGTGTCAGTAATTAAAATGATTCTGTGTCAGTACTTGTGTCAGTAATTAAAATGATTCTGTGTCAGTACTTGTGTCAGTAATTAAAATGATTCTGTTTCAGTACTTGTGTCAGTGTTTTAAATGATTCTGTGTCAGTATGTAACCCATTAATATATGCTTGTAAAGAAAAAAGACTTTTTTCTGTTTTTTTTTTTAAATCTGAAATTTTTCTAAAATTGGATTTGGCCACATATTTTTTTTCAACATGCCGTTTTGGCACTATAATGACATGTGTGATATATGTCAATCCATGTGATTCAAGGTTGTTTAATTATATTCATAATAAATGCATTCCAAATTAATTTCTGACAAATACTAATACTTTTAAAAAATGTTATCAAATTGTAACACATATATTGCAATCACATTGTGGCTTTCCTTATATTTTTATAACTTCCTTTGTGTCTAACTTTTATAACATTTTATGATTTACGTTTTATGCTATTACAGTATGTTTACCTTTTTGTAGTGGAACAGTAAAGAAAATTCACCAAAGATGGTAATTCCTATTGACAGTGCTGCCAACTCATACTCAACCAACCAACCAACCAACTATGCAGTAAATCCAGTGTCCTATGGACTTTATATCCGTTGTCCTGTTGCGTAAGTTTTATATTTAATATATTATTATTATTTATTATTATTATTATTATTATTATTATTATTATTATTATTATTATTATTATTATTATTATTATTATTATTATTATTATTATTATTATTATTATTATTATTATTATTATTATTATTATTATTATTATTATTATTATTATTATTATTATTATTATTATTATTATTATTAATTTTAAAATACTTTTCAAAGCATATGGCACAATATAAATGCTAAACACATAGAAAATTCCTAAATGTTGAATCAGTTAGGGTTAGGGTTTGGGTTAGACTCAAATATTGAGCTGATATGTATTTCTAGGTTTAAGTTGACTCATTTGGACCTATTACCATAATGTTGTAGGTACAAAATATAATTCATCCCAAACTGCAAAGAACCAATATCCTTATCTGACAACCAATATCCTTATCTGACAACCAATTCTGACAACCAATATCCTTATCTGACAACCAATATCCTTATCTGCCATAGCATAATGCATCTGAAAATCTGTGTTGTTTGTTCTACTGATAACTCCTAACAAACTGTACAGACCCAGCTGATCTGGATCCATGCAGTTTGCAGTTGGACTCAACTTATAAGCGAGTATATATGGTGATGATTGTTTGATAAAATCTATTAATGACATATTGGAACGGTTTGTGATTTTGTTTTATGTTATCAGCTCTTGTATAAAGTTGACATTAACAAGTGAACAATATAGACTTTGATATGCTAGTTTATTATACTATGACATATCAGGTATCTTGATTCTTATAGTGCATGATGGGATATAAAAGCAAAGTCAGGTGGTATCAAATGAACATCATAGACTCCAATATAAAGAAACATTATGGGAGAGAAGATCAGGGTCCAGTTATTTCAAGTGGAAAACATGAATTTTAAATTGCTTGGCACATGTTATGGGATGGTAGATCAATGTCCACCTGTATTTGTTAATATATCTGTTCATTCCCTTGATTAAAGTTAGTGTTAAAATATTTTTAGACTGAGCTGAATGTTAAAGACTTTTATACTGAGCTCAATGTTCAGGACTTTTAGACTGAGCTCATTGTTCAAGACTTTTAGATTGAGCCCAGTGTTCAATTAGTACAGGACTGACTGTACATATTTTGCCCATGTATACAGCTTAAGCAAGTATGAACAGTGAAGATCCAGATTTCCTATCACATGACAGATAAAGGTCAATAATTTTCTTGAAATCAGATGTAGACCAAATATTTTATTGACCCATATTTGTCAGAACATTAATTAACCTTTGTATGGACCCAAATCTGTCATAACATTAATATTTGTATTGGACCCAGATCTGTCATGACCTTAACATTTGTATTGACCCAGATCTGTCTTAACATTAATTGACATTTGTATTGACCCAAACCTGTCATGACATTAACATTTGTATTGACCCAGATCTGTCTTAACATTAATTGACATTTGTATTGACCCAGATCTGTCCTAACATTAATTGACATTTGTATTGACCCAGATCTGTCATGACATTAGCATTTGTATTGACCAGGATCTGTCATAACATTAATTTACATTTGTATTGACCCAGATCTGTCCTAATATTAATTGACATTTGTATTGACCCAGATCTGTCATGACATTAACATTTGTATTGACCCAGATCTGTCATGACATTAATCCTAACCAAACACATCTACTAAAAATTATGATATTGCCGTTATACATTGTGCTAAATTTAGAAACAAGGCTTCCATGTAATGCTTGTATATTTAGAAGAATAAATATATATTACCTGCACCTTCCTGGCACTCTTGAATAACATTCTTTTCATAGAAGTTGTAGATTACACATTTTCTAGTTTGATAGTGCACTGTTTTATGCAGATATTAATTAGCATATTCACAGTTCCCTTTCAACCTGTATAAACTGTGAAAATTTCTTGTTGGATAGTTAGCACAATGAATCTCACACAATTACCATATGTACTCATTTATATGTTGGGTCCAACTGCAAACAACTTTGACCCTGTACAGCTGTCACACAATGCAAGAACAGATCAGGTCTGTGATGTTCATCTTACTTATCACCACAAATAAATTACATTGAGTCAGACATGCTGGCACATTATGTCACAGCAGATCTGGGTCTGTGCTGTCTGCATTTGGATCTATCTTATAAGTAAGTATGGTATCACTAAAATAGGACAGTGAAAAAGTAACTTTTAAAAAAGATCTTTGAAATGGCCATTCAACACTGAGGTTTGAACTTGTGACAAACTGGCTGTGAGTCAAGTGCTTTACTCATGAATGACCTCCTTTCCAGTCCTCATGCTGTCCCTTGAAGTATCAGACTTCAGTTCAAAAGTACATGACTTGATTAATGCTACAGTGTAACAAGAATGATGTCATCAGAGGAGACTACTATAATGTTACAGTACATACAATGATAAAACTTGTAAAGAAGCAGCTGACATAACACAGCTTTCCTTTAATATAGAATGAACTTGAAATATATGGGTGCACATACAGTAGATCATGGAAGTCATTCGATTTAATAACATGCTGCTTTCTCACATTGACAGTTTACAAGACTTGTTATAATACCATGCTTTTTTACATTGACAGTTTACAAGACCTGTTATAATACCATGCTCTTTTACATTGACAGTTTACCAGCCTTGTTATAATACCATGCTTTCTGTACATTGACAGTTTACCAGCCTTGTTATAATACCATGCTTTCTGTACATTGACAGTTTACCAGCCTTGTTATAATACCATACTTTTTACATTGACAATTTACCAGCCTTGTTATTATACCATGCTTTTTCACATTGATAGTTTACTGGCCTTGTTATAATACCATGCTTTTTTACATTGACAGTTGCCAGCCTTGTTATAATATCATGCTTTTTTTACATTGACAGTTGCCAGCCTTGTTATAATACCAAGCTTTTTTACATTGACAGTTGCCAGCCTTGTTATAATACCATGCTTTTTTACATTGACAGTTGCCAGCCTTGTTATAATACCATGCTCTTTTACATGGACAGTTGCCATCCTTGTTATAATACCATGCTTGTTTACATTGACAGTTGCCAGCCTTGTTTTAATACCATGTTTTTTTATATTGACAGTTTTCCAGCCTTGTTATAATACCATGTTTTTTTACATTGACAGTTTTCCAGCCTTGTTATAATACCATATTTTTTACATCAACTGTTTTCCAGCCTTGTTATAATACCATGTTTTTTACATTGACAGTTTTCCAGCCTTGTTATAATATCATGTTTTTTTACATTGACAGTTTTCCAGCCTTGTTATAATACCATGTTTTTTTACATTGACAGTTTTCCAGCCTTGTTATAATACCATGTTTTTTTATATTGACAGTTTTCCAGCCTTGTTATAATACCATGTTTTTTTTTACATTGACATTTTTCCAGCCTTGTTATAATACCATGTTTTTTTTACATCAACATTTTTCCAGCCTTGTTTTAATACTGTGCTTTTTCCACTCATGTTGCTAATGCTTTATCATTTCACTATCGCAGAGATCTAAACTCAAACAGTATGTATATACATACATTTATTCATTTTTTTCTCCTGATTTTTCTAGTATTGTAAATTATGATTCTGTTCAATTTTCTATTAATTGTGTAGGAATATAACTACACTTCCTACACTAAGCCAATCTTTTCGTGCTATGACTTTTCTCTCAAGAGTGTTATCAGCAACTGTAATTTGAAGTGATCAAGGTTCAGTTGAGCAATGAGGTACTAGATTTCCTTTCAGTGCATGATGTAACAGTTTGATAAAGGTCTTTCCTGTTGTAGCAACTTGTGATTTTAAAGGATCAGTGTTGGCCCTGATATATGTGAAGACATTTCTTTCCCTGTATTTCATTAAACCCTTTGGGCAAGCAAGTGAAACTCAGTCCCAAAACTCTTACAATCACTAACTTTAATATGTACAAAGCTGAAACTATTTTTAAGCTGTCACTATATGTCCATGATTGAAAGCCCTTTTTATGGTAATCCTGAGTCAAATTATTTTATTCTGATATTTTGTTCACCCCTTACACAGATTGAAAAGCCCTTTTTATGGTAATCCTGAGTCAAATTATTTTATTCTGATATTTTGTTCACCCCTTACACAGATTGAAATTTTTGTTCACCGTTTACAATGACATTTTGTTCACTGCTTGACACAAATTCACATTTTGTTGACTTGTTACACTAGCATACATTTTATTCACCTTTTACACTGACAGACAATTTGTTCACCCTTTACACTGACAGACATTGTGTTCATAGGCCTTACACTGACAGACATTTAGTTCACCCTTTGCACTGACAGACATTTTGTTCACCTTTACATTGACAGACATTTTGTCCCCTCTTTGCACTGACAGACATTTTGTTCACCCTTTATACTGAAAGACATTTTGTTCACCTTTACACAGATTGACATTTTGTTCATTGCCTTACACTGATAGACATTTTGTTCACCCTTTACACTGACAGACATTTTGTTCACCCTTTACACTGACAGACATTTTGTTCACCCTTTATCCTGAAAGACATTTTGTTCACCTTTACACAGATTGACATTTTGTTCATATGCCTTACACTGACAGACATTTTGTTCAATATTTATACTGACAGACATTTTGTTCACTTTTTACACTAAAAGACATATTGTTCACCAATTACACAGACATATTTTTTCACCCTTTGCAAGCCATGACATTGTCAAGACAGACACATAATGTTAATGGCATTGTTCTGACGAGATCATCACCAGAGGTTCTATCTTTGAGTTTTCATTGAAACAAAATGAAGTAACATTTACTGACAGCAACTTTATTTTTGTGCTTTTCACAGCTACACTAGTATTATATTCATAGCTGTTTGTTTTGCATCTGCTGTTTCAGTAAAGACAAAATGCAAAAGCTCTTGGTCTCACTCTCCAACTACAGTAATACTCCCAATAATGAATCACTCAACATTAGTAAATGCTTTTCCATTTTATTCCAAACCTCTAAAAATGAAACAGAATGAAAGATAAAAGCAATATGCTCAATATGAATGCATTTCGGACACCATAAATGACATGGATAAGATGGTAGGAAAAATGCAGCTGTGAATGGAATGCACATAAAATACAATCAGAATACAAATGAAATGCTGATCTGGTCATATTGCTTGTTTCAGGCAAAGTTATCATTCTCATATTACTGCATTTATTAATGTTTAGCACTAAGCCAGCTACAAGCAACATAAAACCAGATTTCAAGCCACATAATATACTAGTAGATTAGGATCCATGCTGGTTTATTGCAATTTCAGGTAGGAATCATCAACCCTGATCAGTTGACACAATGCTAGATTTAGGCCTCTGTTGTTCAATGTGAGTTTGTTGCATGTTAAACACATGCAGCTAAGTTAAAGGGGATGCTGTTTCCTTCAAGTGTTAAAGCTGTTAGGGGCAATAAGTAAGGAATATGAGAAGCTGTTTACATATAGAGTTACCGCTGTTAGATGGCTGTAAATAAGTTCTCATTTTATAAATTCTGTAGACTTATTTGTTCCATAATTGCATATTCTTATGACAATCGTGGTATTGTGTCAAACATTATTCACCACGACTATGGGGTAACACTTAGTAATGTCACATGGCCACACCACTTAGGAATACTCAGTGTTACACGTTAAACAGAATCTGAACCTCATGTTCATTTGGCATGAAATATATTAAACACTTTAAATTATAAATTATGCCACTCAGTGCAAACAGCATAACATATATAATATTAAATCATGCCTACATCAATTGGGTTCCACTTCACAGGTGACATTGGGAAAAGTAAAAAAGCCTTGTAAAAAATTAATCAATTAATGTGTTTATTTTTTGTACAAGCATACATATCATAAACAGTAGGAGGACATTTTCACATAGCTAGGTCTATATCTCATAGATGATTCAATTAATATGGATTACTTAGCTAATTTTATGGGGCCCCAGTGGTCTAAAGCTGTCCGTTACGGATCACTGCCATCTCACCTCTGTCAGCGAATGTGGATATGTGAGAAAGCTTGCCAGTAGCTTCTCGTGGGTTTGTGGTTCTTTCTGGTGATTTCCCGGTTTCTTCCTCCACCATTAATACTGGCCGCCATGAATAGCCTATCATGTGCTGAAAAATGGCGTTAAGCCAAACAACAACAACACCTTAGCTCATTTTATAACTTTAGTATGAAATGCATGCATTTGTGAGGTCCTCTATATAGTATATGACAGCTGTTAAACTGTATCTTTTGACCTAAATGCAGGTATTAAACTGTGTATCAATTGACCTATATACAGTTTTTAAACTATATTATTTATTATGTATATAATATGTCAAATTCACTACATTCTTTTCCCATTTTGGAAGTAGTTAAAACTGTCATTAAAAGAAATGAATTTTGGATTGGATGGGGGCAGTTCATTGGTAATGGTTGATTTGGTTTGGATTGGTTTTGTGCTTTGTGGCACAGCAACACATTATAGTTATTTAGTGTCAAGGCAATAGGCATAAAGTACCCTACCCAAGGACACAACAGTTGCTGAGCCAAACTAATCTGATGGTAGGATTTGAACCTGCACCCCTTTGGACATGAGCCTGTCACACTAGCCATGAAACCAATAGAACTCCTAGGGCCATCATTTTGACAAAACAAATTGATGATACATTAGGAATTCTTCATGATTTTGAAAGATATTTCATTAAGACTTTTGGCTCCTTACAAAAATTTACAGCACAGGACAATTTTGGAAAGACCATGTCATATAAGATACACTAATGTTTGAAGGACATAATCATGTAAGCTTCCATTTTGAGAAGGCTAGAATTATGTAAGCTTCCATTCTGTGAAGGCCAGAATTATGTAAGCTTCCATTCTGTGAAGGCCAGTATTATGTAAGCTTCCATTATGTGAAGGCCAGAATTATGTAATCATCCAGACTGACAAAATTATGTAAGCTTTCAGATTGACAGAATTATATAAGCTTCCAGACTGACAGCCAGAATTTATAAGCTTCCATTTTTAGAAGTTACCTATTACATGTACACTTCTACTTTGATATCTCACTAGCAACATAGCACAAAATATTAACATGGCTTTAATGAAGGCACAAGATAAAGAGGGTGACTCAAATTTTGACTAACATATATATTTATAATACTCAGTGTCATCTTTTTATAAGTAGTATATTGACACATTTTGCTATGTGAATCTAACTAAACTTATGACTTGGATTGTAATATTTGTCAATGGCTTGTAATATTTGAAGTCTAAGGAGGATTTAAGTGGCTAATGACCATTGCTGTTACATGTACCTATTTGATGTTACATGTACCTATTTGATGGTACATGTACCTATTTGATGGTACATGTACCTATTTGATTTTACATGTACCTATTTGATGTTTCTTTTCAAACCATTTGGTAAATACAGTAAGTAGGTCTTAAAAGCTATGAAAGTTACATGGTACTTGATTTAACGGTTACATATTACTTGATTTAATGGTTACATGGCACTTGATTTAATGGTTATATAGTACTTGATTTAATGGTTACATGGTACTTGATGTAATGGTTACATGGTACTTGATTTAATCGCTACATGACACTTGATTTAATGGTTACATAGTACTTGATTTAATGGTTACATTAAATGGTACTTGATTTAATGGTTACATGGTACTTGATTTAATGTTACATGGTACTTGATTTAATGGTTACATGGCACTTGATTTAATGGTTACATGGTACTTGCTTTAATGGTTACATGGTACTTGATTTAATGGTTACAGGGCACTTGACTTAATGGCTACATGGTACTTGATTTAATGGTTACATGGCACTTGATTTAATGGTTAGATGGTACTTGATTGAATGGTTACATGGCACTTGATTTGATGGTTACATGGTACTTGATTTAATGGTTACAAGGTACTTGATTTAATGGTTATATGGCATTTTCTTTAATGGTTAAATGGTACTTAATTTAATGGTTACATGTCACTATATTTAATGGTTACATGGCACTTGATTTAATGGTTACATGGTACTTGATTTAATGGTTACATGGCACTTGATTTAATGGTTACATAGTACTTGATTTTATGGTTACATGGTACTTGATTAAATGGTAACATGGTACTTGATTTAATGGCTACATGGCACTTGATTTAATGGTTACATGGTACTTGATTTAATGGTTACATGGTACTTAATTTAATGGTTACATGGTACTTGATTTAGTGATTACATGATATTTGATTTAATAGTTACATGGCATTTGATTTAATGGTTACATGGTATTTGATTTAATGGTTACATGGCACTTGATTTAATGGTTAAATAGTTCTTGATTTAATGATTACATTAAATGGTACTTGATTTAAAGCTGTAGCACTTTGATGGTGGCAAAAAAATTATTCTTGTGGTTTACACTCTGGTCGTGGTTGCACAGTCCTGTAATAGCTAACATTTCATTATATTACAATATTTGCTAAATCTGGATATATTATTTTTTCTAACTTCAAGCTATATTTAATTTCTAACATCAAGGTATTTTCTGTATTTTGCTAAAATCAAGGAATATTGCACAATATGTACTAAAATTTAGGTATTTTGTACTATAAAACTTCTGAATAAGAATTTTTGATGAATATTAGTTTATATAATCCTACAGTTTGGTTCTCAAGTCATATATTAATAAAGCTGGTTGGTTGGTTGGTTTTTTGATTCATGACTTCACATTCAACTCCTTGAAATTGCAAATGAATTCCGTGAAATGACTTTGCAAATACATTTGGAATTCTTGGTCTCTATGCCTTTGCCATACATGACCTGATGATGTCATTTGTGATGACATGAGGCAATGTTACACATATTACATCTAGAATCAAAGGATTCAGAATAACTGATAACTTCTTAGATTTTAGTAATTCTTCTTTATACAAGATGGTAGAAATAACTTCATACCTGTCTTAATAATCTTTAATAGTTTGCTAAATATTCTTTTCTTTATATGCAACCCAAAAATATATGTTAACATTGAAAAAGTTTTTGAGAAATTATTTCTTTTTCAAATCAGTTAGTAATTTTGATACATGTACAAGGTTCACAATCCTTAGAATATATAAGGGAGATAACTGCTAAATTTCAGTAAATTTAACCTAAATTAGAGTTGCATCCCCTTACATATTATTGCCATCAAAGGCAACTTTATATTATATTCTGTTACTAAATTTACTAAGATAATAATGTTTGTTATGCTTGTTGCTGTTATTAGTATTATAAACTATTTGGTAAAAGAGAATGAATATTTTGCCATAAACATTAAGTACTGGTATCCCTACAAGCCCAAAAATTTGAAATTAGACATATTTATAAAATAGTACTGTAACCATATGGTGTGTGTGTATATATATATATATATATATATATATATATATATATATATATATATATATATATATATATATATATATATATATATATATATATAACAGTGGTGTTCAAAGTTTTTGAAGCTATGGATCCCATAGCATGTCGTGGTTAGGTGGCGGACCCCTATCAGCCTATCCAATACATTTTGTCGATTGCCATTATTATTGTTTTATATAATCCACTTGTGTCATTCAACACAATTAACCATGCATCAAATAAGCAAAAGATAATTTTTTAAAATGCATATTATGTCACCAATGACATTTACTAAAATAAACAATAGTCTTTGCTTCAGTGTGAAGGGTGCTCCTGTTTTGTGCTGCAAGTTTTGTCCAAATAGACTATTTTTATTCTTTTTTGAGACCTGCTTTCAGAACTCTTGGCAACATGCCAAGGACCACAGTTTGAAAACCCCTGATATACATGTATAATATAAATCACAAGGGATGACAGTCTTTCCAAACATACATGATCAAAACAAGATCATGTTAGTCATGGCAGTAATAGATAGCAAGAAAACCTCAATAGACTGTACAGAATCAGTGTGAAATCAGACCATATGCATTTGATTCATTCCTTTTTCAATGGCACACAGCCAATAAAGACACTTACACATAAACAAAATAGATATAAACACAAAAATATATGTACTATACAGAATCAGATTGACAATAAGCTGTTACATTGATGACACCATGAAATAATAAATAAAATGAGCATGTTTGAATGAACTATTCACAAACTTCACCCTACATTTTCTTATATAATTTGTTTATCCAAATGGAAACTATTCACAACCTTCATACTTAATTATCAAACAAAATTGGTCTATCTAATTGAAAGCTATTTGCACAAAACAAATCATCCTGATTATCTCATGTACAGTAAATATCCTATGCATATAAGTACAGTGATTGTGATCTGGATCAGGTATAACACTGTACATAAGAAGATCAGTACAGTGATTTAATCCAGATCAGGTATCACACTGTTAATAAGATGATCAAGTCATTTATACTGTTATATCTGTTGAGTATATAGTGTTGGTCATATTTCTCATTGTCCTGTCACTATGTCATATCTATCATATATCATTTGAAGAACTTAATGTATTGAAGCCCATTTGGAGCTATACATTAAGACCTATTTTCACCACTTTACAACAAATTGTGACAAAGTTATGGATTGTTTCTTACTTAAAATTTGATGTCAGTTTCACTATATTGGTGTGGGAAGCTGTGTCATATGGACACATTTTTAATTTTTTATATCAAATGAATAAAACATGTCCACATTTCCTGATGCATCAGGATATAAATGTTCACAAAACCAGGAGGAGTAGTCAAAGCCCAATGATAAGGGTTTTAACATACACTAAAGACTTGGCATATATGGATGCAGAAAAATGTCATGTATGTCTGCTGTTATATAAATGCATAGATAAAAGCACAATGATGCACTTTAACCAATTATGCTATACATTATTTAAGAATGGTAGGTGTGTTTCTTGACTGCTTGCTGTCTTACCTATGTTAAACTGTAAATACCGTAATCTGTTTATGAATAGATTCTAACAGAGCCAACTTGAATCTGTTTAAGAATAGATTCTAACAGAGCCAACTTGAATCTGTTTAAGAATAGATTCTAACAGAGCCAACTTGAATCTGTTTAAGAATAGATTCTAACAGAGCCAACTTGAATCTGTTTAAGAATAGATTCTAATAGAGCCAACTTGAATCTGTTTATGAATAGATTCTAAAAGAGTCAACTTGAAACTGTTTATGAATAGATTCTAACAGAGCCAACTTGAATCTGTTTATGAATAGATTCTAACAGAGCCAACAGTAGAGTTTGGTGATTATTTGAAAAGTTTAGTTTAAGTTGCTTCTTCGTGTTTTCAGCAGAAACTGTATGGAGGAAGACAGGAAGCACCAAAAAAGACTATTGGTATGCACAATGAGCCTTGTGTTGATAAAGTAGATGATAAAGTAGATGAGCCTAAAAGCTGACATTCAGACATGATCACTGGAACAGTTCAACCACTACACCACCTCACTCCATTTAAGTCTATCAAAACACAAGATACCACCAAGGTGGAAGTAGAGGAAAAGATAAAGAAGGAAAAGAGGAGAAGGAAGAAGACAAAGAAGAGGCACATATTGGAGGAGATCAGTTACACAAATGAGACATATCAATCTGGAGGAGCTTCCGGTGATGACAATGACTAACTAAGACAACTGAGATTTAAACATCTGTAATTGCCATCAGTTATAAGAACCTTGTTTTGAAAATGATTTGAACATAAGGTACACATCATGACATGGAGTGAATCTGTTTTAATTTTTGTCAGAAAAAATGCATTCAGAAAGCCAAGGAAGAGATAAATGCAAACCTCGCTACAAAGAGAGCCAAGAGGAAGGCGAAACAACAACAGCCTCAACAAGAATCAATCTTCACCTGCTGCAAGTGCAACAAAGATTGTCACGCAAGGGTCGGACTCTTCAGCCACTCGAGACGGTGCAGATAAGGCACCAAAAGAAGGAGCTACACCATCGTCTCCTGAAGACAGACGGATGCCAACAACATATCATCACATGGAGTGAATCTGTTTTATTTTTTGGAAGTCTAAAACATGACGTCATTAGAGTCTCCTGGTCATGAAGGACAGAATTTATGAATCCATGTTCTTAAAGTTAACTTACCATATTCAACATAATGCTTGCACACTAAGCGACATATTGTTCATTAATTACACACACCATTTGGAGTCAAAACTCCAGAAACATTTTCTAAATGCATGTGTTTCAATCCTAGCATGATTTATGAACTGTAAGCTGCTGCTAAAATATGTGCTTAGAATATGTTTCTCTTGAAACTTGCTACAGTGTGTTACTATTCCAATACTTGGTTAAATCATTTGTAATAATTAATCTTAGTTCTGCATTATTCAGAGTGTCCATATCAATTAAGACATCGTACCTCCACAGCAAAGAGCTCCTAGCAGAGACAAAGGGAATTAATTCTTCAAGTATGTACATATTCATAATGAAAATATTGCTTAAAATACTTCTATATGAGACTGTTCCAGTGGCCTAGTGGTTAGTGGTTAGTGCCTGGAATGTGGGAGGTCACGGGTTCAAAGCTCGGCCAAGTCAAACCAAAGACTTATAAAAGATGGTAGTGAGAGCTGCCTCATTTTGTGGACTAATGGTTAGAGTGTCCACCTCGGATAGGAGAGGTCGCGGGTTTGATCCTCGGTAAAGTCATACCAAAGACTTCCAAAAATGGTACTAAGAGCTGCCTCGCTTGACGCTCAGCATTAAGAGGTTAGTGTTAGGACTGATTGGCCTGATTTCAGGATAATGTGACTGGGTGGGACATCATGCTAGATGTATGAGTTAGACATCACTATAAACTGCCCAACTGCAAACATGATAGTGATATGACTGAAATTTTTTAAAACTATGTTAAAATCTAAATCTCTCTCACACACACAGACACACACCCACACACCATTAATATAATCAGTTTCAACCTCACAACATAACTAAAAAAGGCCTTAATGCAAATATTATGTATAGTATGGTACATATTTAACATCTATATTAAGGACACCTGTTCATTAAGGACAACACATTTGGTTGTCTTGTTATCTTTTGAGTTACTGGTTCCAAGCTAGATCAGTGTAATAATATAACAAAACGTTTACAGAAGGTTCTAAGCCAGCCACCAAAGTGAAGGTATTCAGTTTCAGGAAATGAAAGCATGAAAGCATCCATTAATAATGTGTTAAATTACTGCAATTGTACAATGTTGTTCTCTATTGATATTCTCATGACTGATACATACAATGAATATTTGATATTTATCATTATATATATATATATATATATATATATATATATATATATATATATATATATATATATATATATATATATATATATATATATATATAATCAACATTAAGATAACATATTGACAATGTATATTTCTGCCAAACTAAATGAATATTAACATGCTTCCTTACCTTGCAAGCTGTGTAATGGTGTTGTTGACAATCAAAGCATTAGTTTAAATATTGTTTATCATTATGGATTTTAATGTTTGTATAGTAATCTCACACACACACACACACACAATCTTTATTCCAAAATGTTTTGATGCAAAACTTTTTGGTCACATCATATGATTTTAGGGGTACATATCTCTTTTCTTAAATGACTTATCTTCCTGTACTTTTAAGATATGTAACAACAGTATTGTTGATAATAAAAACGGTATCTAACATTTATCATTGTTGATTTTAATGCTTCTACGGTAATTATACACACACAAATACACAAACATAAACAAACACAGACTTTAGTGTGGAATGTTTAGATTTATACATTTTTGCTATTGTCCTTTCATAATAAATTACTTGTAACCATTCTGACTGAGTGTATTATTTTTATCAAGAAAGCTGCTGAGACGAAGACTTATTGACAAGGCAATCTTATCTACAAATTGTTGGATAGAGCAGATATCATCCAATCAAATTTAAGTTTATCAAATCTAAACACTCTGTTCCTATATGATTGGTTGTTGTTGTTGTTATTGGGCTTAATGCCATTTTTCAGCACACAATAGGCCACACATGGCAGCCAGTATTATTGGTGGAGGAAGAAACCGGGAAATCTCCGGAAAGAACCACCGACCCACGAGAAGCTACTGGCAAGCTTTCTCACTCCTATATGATTGAGACAAATGAGACAAATGAAGGACACAACTTGAATGTACTCATAAAGAGCAAATTTCCATTGCTGGTCCATGTATATACAAATAGCTTTCACTTTTCTGGTATATAGTCAAACTTTCGATGTTAAACATACAAATTATTTTTTTGAAGTAAATGCCATTTGCAGATGATTTACAATGTACCTCTGTTACACTCTATTGATTAGGTGGCATTGTATATTAAGGGAGGCAACTCATGAAATGAAGTCCAACAGATGTAACAAGGAATAAAAAAAAGCTCTATCCTTCAAGATGATTGTATGAAGATGTTTTGCAGTTACTCTCATGCCAGTATATTTCATGTGACAATGCCCGATTAACAAACCTGTGTGATGAAACATTGATGACATTCCAATGGATATATAAATAAAATCCAATTGTGTGCAAGCCACCTGTGCAATTTGCCAAATCCAATTACTCAAATATACCTATTACCTACAAACAATCAAAATTTATCTGCACAGAGGTGGCACTCACCAGTTTTTATGTACTTTTGAGAGAGTCATGTCTGTAATGTGAAGTTGTTTGCATTTAAAACATGCACAGTGGAGAGAATGTTGGCATACATCCATGCTACTTTCATGTAATTTGGCAGACATTTCTTCGGATATTGTACTTTTGGAAATTGTAAATGTTCTTAGCACACTTCTAACTAAAATGACTGCTTCCTTGCACTCCAAAAATCAACCTGAATTTATGTATAGTACACAATCTTTGGCAGATATTAAAATAGGGAAAATGAATTTTGCCAGACTAGACAATATCAGCTTCTAAAAGTACAATGAATTAATTACCAAATATATAAAATGTAAAAAAAAACAAAACAAAAAACATCGACTCATTTTTTTTTTTGCAATTTACCTCTTAAGTGGAGCAAGTGGAGCTAGCACTTTTTTGAAAAGTGCACATTTGGAGTAAGACCGAGCTGTATACTCTATAACCCATATTACACCCATCAATTATACACAATAAGATATACAAAGTCTTTTTTAAATAGCCAGTATGACTAGTGAGGAAACCCGGTGAAATTCTTTTTCTTTAAAATTCTAACCCTATGCCAAATAAGAAACTGTAGAGCCCGACCAGAGTGTACATAATACAAAATCCCTAACAAATTGTAATTACTATGTCTCGGTGACATAAGAAAAGTTTGATCAATATTAGGTATACAGTTAGAATTTTAAAAGGTAGATAAAGGATCATATTAGGTTATCAATAGAATTATTATGTCAAGATTTCAAATCTTATTGAAATCTCTTTACAAATGGCAATACGAGCCCTTAAAAAGGCTGTTTTTTGGTAGGTCCAACTGGCAGTTCCTAAAGAAAACATTTCAAGTGTGGTGATACCTATTAGAGGTGCCTTGGTTGGTCACTAGGATATTCTTCCTTCACATGTTCTATCACAGATACTTGATCCATTGATAGATAAAGTCTGGGCAAGTGTGGTGGTACCTATTAGAGGTGCCTAGGTCAGTCACTAGGATATTCTTCCTTCACATGTTCTTTCATGGATACTTGATCCATTGATGGATAAAGTCTGGGCAAGTGTGGTGGTACCTATTAGAGGTGCCTAGGTCGGTCACTAGGATATTCTTCCTTCACATGTTCTATCATGGATACTTGATCCATTGATGGATAAAGTCTGGGCAAGTGTGGTGGTACTTATTAGAGGTGCCTAGGTCGGTCACTAGGATATTCTTCCTTCACATGTTTTATCACGGATACTTGATCTATTGATGGATAAAGTCTGGGTAAGCTTTCGTGTATTTCATCGAAGTTCTGTAATCCTCTGCAAAAAGCTCAGATTAGTAGCACTGAGCATTGGAGATATTTGTCCCCAATAAAATTCATGTTGTCAATCGCTCTTATCTTTATGTTTTTTGCTGTTTTTGTCTTGAGGGCTTCTATCTCTATCAAAACACTGTAGACTTCTGTGTATTGGATTGCTGCTGCTTTGTCCTTGTAAAGTTGTCATATTCCCCGTTCCCCGGCAGTATCATAGAGGTGTTGAAATATAGCTAACCAATCTCCACTAATGAACACCTTTTCTGTAGTAGGTGATTTGTGATTTGCAGAAATATGACTGAGGTGATGGAAGTGCCTGGTTATTTTTCCTCTTTGTCTTTTTATTTTGCTGGTGTTGTTTTGGTATGCCTCTTCCTAGCTTTCTGCTTTGAGACCTTAGATTGACGGTTTCCAATTGATGATGATGGAGGTGGTGGTGGTGGCAAGTCATGTTGTTTCTGGAATAGCACCACCTTTGTTGTTTTTTATACTGGTGATGCAGTTCTTGTTGAGCGAGTTGATGTATCTGGATAGTGGGTTTCTTTGAAGATTTTGATGACCCTTCTTGACCCTGAATTCCGCTCATTCCTGCTTTCAGTGTGTGTGTGTGTGTGTGTGTGTGTTCTGGCACTTTTCTTCCTTTGTCCCATTGTGTCAGTTTTCATCATCTTCCTCTTTTCATTTGTTTTCTAGTGTAGTCTCTTATCTCTTTCTTCGTTATCATCCCATATCAGGAGAAGAGTACAACCGGTAGCTCTCAGTGCAGTCATGGCTCTGGCAGGAAACAATTACGTCGCTAGCTTCATTCTAATGATTCGATGCTTCTGCTCTCTCATCTTGCTGCAGACTATGTATGAATCCAAACCTTGCTTGTTTGTTTTAATTATACTTTAGTGCGCACATTGTGAATGTGCCAGAAACCCAAACCGAGTGACTAAATGGATTATAGTCTATAGTCGCATGTGCTAACTAAGAGCTTTCGCGACTGACTAACCGTAACCATAAGTCATAACAGGATTATAGTCGGTTATGCACATTTGTGCTTCTATGACTGATTACATCCCCTGGATGACCATTTGTCCCTGGCTGGGCTTTAGCACCTTTGGGTGGGCATACTGCCAGTGCCGCATGTCGCCTCGTTTGTGTGGCATTGTTTCCCCAGAGAGGCACTTAGCCCCTGGCTGGGCTTTTTCCCTAGATTTGTGTCTTTAATACCTGTTTAACTTTGACCCTGACATCTATAGCAACAGTGGCAGCATTAAGGTGAAGGTCCCGGAAGCCGACGGTGCACCAGGACACAGCAAGGCCCATGGACAACCCCAAGGTTACCACAAAATCTGCATCCCAACGCCACACACAAGCCTGACCCAACACAGGGCAGGTCTTTGTTTCAAATCGAGTCTAGTTGTGCTAATGGACATCCCTATACCAATATTGTGTTCATCACCTGTGCAATTTTTCAGACTGTTAAAGGTTTGAAATTTAGGTATCTATAGTAGTTGGATTTTTGGGTACTGTGCGTACTTGTGCATTTGGTCCAAACTGGTTTTGTTTAATCAGGTGGAAGGTTTGCTGCTCCTTGTTTAATTGATGTTTGTTGGTTTTTTGTTTAGACAGTGTGGCCAAAATGGTTGATTTATTTTATGTCTATGTCTTCATATGAACATGGGAAGACCTATGGTTTATGTACAGTGAGCTGTGGGCGGTGTGGTGTGAGGATACCAAGTCAATGGAGAACGGCAAGACCTCCTTCTTGCGAAGAGGAATTGCCGTTGGACCTTGCTTTAGCATTCCTTTGGTTGTGTGTTTGAGCTTCCCATCTGCCTCGTTGCTTGTCTGGTTGCATTTCGTTGTCCGATACACATTGGTTTGAGTTACCCATATACTTAACCACTTGTCCGGTGCACTTTTTTGTTTACCGATACTCCTTGTGCTGTAGTGTGTAGTGCTTCCCAGCTACAGCACCCCTTGTCTTTCATTTGTGTCTATGGTAAATTGGTGGTGTTCAAAACACACCAACCTCTTCCACTACAGTTCGTTGCTAGTGAATGACCTCTTGTGGTGTAATTTACCCAGTGTGGATGGATAGAAAGAATAATGCAGATCTCTGAACAAGTATATTAAAGAAATAAACACAATAAGCCCCTTTTCAATGAACAAATATAAAATTTAATTAATTTAACAACAGAATTTAAAATGAAAAGAAATCAATTTCTTGGTTACAAAAGAAGGAAAAATGTACAAACATGTACTCAAATAAAACCATATAAATTTTCACGTTACGATTACTTGTCAGTGACAGAATTCAGTTTTGTCATAGCATACGAGTCGTGACCTTTGAGATGAATGACATCATCACCTATCTTGTCCGGACATCAAATCTTCCGTTCCTCCCTGCAATGCTAACCATTGTCTAGTCGTCTGGACTTGGACTCTTGCCAGTCGAAACTTGATTTGACGATCGTCTCTAAACCTGGACTCAGGCTGGGGAATTATCCTGATGACCGTATTTGGAATTTGCACAGGAAATTGTCAGGAAAGTTCAGGAAGCTGATTCCTTTGCCGTTTCTTATTCGTTTCCACTAACCTCCATCGTATAGTCTGTCATCTTATCTGAGACGACTATCTGGCCCCTTACTCAATAACGGGTAAAACGTAGTTCTACGTAAGCCCGGAGTTTTTTTTTCTAACTTCTTGCCAGTAAGATTGAAGACTGAAGAATTTTTCCAAAGCAAAACCCCTTAATTCCTTACAAGAGTTACGCCCTTAAGTTTCCATTAACCAATCAGAATCGACTGTTTCCTAAATCTTTTAGTAGAATTTTTGATTGACAAAACAGCTAATCATGCCGCAATTAACGTTTCTTTGAACAAATAATTATTGACGTGTCTCCCCTTTTAACCGGTTGATTTTGGAAAGAGTGTTATGCAAAGCCCTTGTACCACAACAGGTGACTCGGTCAAATTTCGTCGCGTGGAACGAATTTCCTTTGACGTTTAGAGATGAAATGAAAATAATCATATAAGTGTCTCTAGCCCTTTCTACTTTAATTAAGTTGACTTTGGTACAATTCATTTAATCAATACTTCTAAGAGTTTTCAAAATTAGATACATCACAGTGTCTGTGTTGTTGTTGTTATTGTTGTTGTTGTTGTTGTTGGGCTTAACGCCATTTTCAGCACACGATAGGCTATTCATGGCGGCCAGTATTAATGGTGGAGGAAGAAACCGGGAAATCACCGGAAAGGACCACCGACCCACGATAAGCTACTGGCAAGCTTTCTCACATATCCACATTCGCCGAATCCTAGACTCGAACCCACGCAGACAGAGGTGAGATGGCAGTGATCCGTAACGGACAGCGCTTTAGACCACTCGGCAACTCAGGGCCCCCGTGTCTGTGTTGATTACATGTTGTGGCCATAATGGGATTTATTTTTTTTTTCAAAACTGGCTTGTTGAGTTCAGGATCCCACTGAGATGTGAGATAGTTTGTTTCCCTAGAACCTGTTTGATGGCTCCTGTAATCGTGTTGTGTATGTCTGCTTTTTGCTATTAGTTAGGTGTGCGGGGTTTGTGGGGCATCGGGTGGGACATCCTTGACTGCCCCTGGTCTTTGTTGTAAGCGGCGAGGGCCTGGCTGTTCCTTATCTTTGATTGGTGTCAGGTGGTGTAAGAGTGCTACCCTCACCGACACTGCATACTGGTACCATGTTGGCCAATTCTTAGCAGGTTTCGGCTATGAGAGTCCTGTCATCGACTAGATAGTATGTTGCATTCGCGTTGCATTTGTCCTTTCCTTGTTTCCCAAATCTCTTCACTCTGACCTGGGACCTGGTTGGAAGACTTCGGTACATCCCTGCCAGGTGTTGTTGTTGAGTCAGTGCTGAATTCCTTCTGCTTTCCGCTCTTCCTTGTTCACTCTTAGTTAGGTACCAGTATCATGGTCGTTTCGTCAAGTATAGTGTCTATCGTTAGCTATCCTGTGTTATTGTTGTGTTATTGTTGCGGTTGGTTTTCCAATGTAGCTTGTTAGTGCTTGGCGTGGGGTTTGGTTTGGTGTGATTGGAGGTGGTATTATGGGTTAGTCTTATCCTTTTAGTGCTTAGTCTGGTGGGTTTTTAATTTTTTTTTTAAAAATTGTTTTTGGGCCGGTGCAATAGTTTCATATTATGAATGGATTAAATTGACTTTATTTTGTTAACGGCTCTAAGAAATTGGATAACGTTGTTGTATGGTAATTGTAGGTTTTGTTAGGTTATTGGTTCAGAAAGTGCCGATATGTTGCTGGAGCTCTTATTCGTCTTTGATATAGCTGGAATTATGTTCTGTGTCGTTGGTGATAATTGCATACGTAAAATATGTGCGCCAATGTTTCTGGCTCTGGGCAGTGGGTGCAAGTTTGGTCGTTGTCTCTCGGGTCAGTAATGTATTTTCCGTAGCTGGTTTGTAGGAATGATTCTCCAAGTATGAGTCTGTTGATTGTTCGTTATTCTTCTTTTGTAAGCGTTTTAGTGGTGGTGCCCTTCCTTGAGACTGTTTTTAGAATTTGGTAAAGTGTTCTTCCCTTGCTGATGTTGTCCCATTGCGTTTGCCATCTTCGGTTACTGCCGATCCTCGCTTGGCTGTAGAGCTCTTGGGTACTGTACGCGATTTGGTGGATGTCAGTTTGTTGTAGGCTTAATTTAGCTGCTAGGTCGGATTTATTCCCAGTTAAGTTTATTGTGATGGAATCCACAAGCATTCTACAATTTTGTTGTTGGAGTCCATTTCGAGTCGCTGCCACAGACGCATGTCAAGCGTCCAATCAGAAGGCGGCTAACATAGCTCCTCTAAAACGACTGTAGTCTGATGCCGCATCCCCGTTTGTTCATACACATCTGCCGATTTCAATAACTAAGATATTTAATGTCAGAAATAGTGCATAGAACTAAGTCAACTGAATCATTGATTTATAATTTCTACGCTGATTGTGCCCAGAATGACACTAATACTGGTATCCCCATGCACCTCTCGTGCTTAACGGACTTTCCATACTAACACGACGCCATATTCCATACATTATGGGGTAGTTTATTTTCATCCGACAACATAATGACGTAATTCATCCTATTCGGTAACTGCCGGATAATTCCGTAAATTACCATAATGTTGAGTTTGGAATTATATTCTTTTGCACACGTCAATATATTCATGAAACCACTTGTTAAACCACATAAAAGGCATTTTTTTTTTTTTGTCATTCGTCTCCTTTGCTTGATTCGACTCCGTAAATATCGGAAAAAGAGGACATATGTATATACATCTTTAGTCGAGCATTCACCCCTTTCTTGAAAAATGACTGGTTCAGGAACTGGAAATGGGTCTTAAACATGTCAGTCTATTACATTGAAGTCTTCCGTTCAGCATGAAAAGTGCACGCAGAGGATAACGGTGTTATGGTCATTCTACACACAGTCATGTTAGAAAATATAAATCTATGAATGAATTGAATAAGTTCTTTGCACTTTTTATCAAAGTGAATCTTTCCATTATTGAAATAGATATGGGTCACAAACAAACGGGTTAATAGGCTCGGACTTAGACCAACAAGTAGGTCTCTGCTTTTTTTTTTTTTATATCTGACTGCTGCTATCAAATATATATATATATATATATATATATATATATATATATATATATATATATATATATATATATATATATATATATATATATATATATTAAGAGTCGAAAGCGCTTAGGCTAGTTAGTTACTAGTTTCGTACTGTTCGTCGTCAGTTTATTGCATCTATTTTAATTAATCCCTGACAAACGTGATCCCTTGGTGGATCCAGTACGCTTGAGAGGGTTGTTATTCGCCATATGATTTGTATTCTTTATATATATATATATATATATATATATATATATATATATATATATATATATATATATATATATATATATATATATATATATGGCTTCATTACCGTTAAAATTTATAAATAACACATGGAGTATTTAAAATTGTATGAGTAACATTTATTATCACATACAGTCAGCTCGCCATATCAGCTTTTAACAAAGTGTTATGATGAACCTTGGGGAAAAGCAAGGTACCGCAAAGTAAACACTTATTTGGGAACCCAAGGTTTAAAAAAAAAAAACAACAAAAAAAAAAACAAAAATCAATGTTCTATTTATAGCAACAAAATAGTATCCAAGCATTCCAATTAGGTCATCGTGGAAAGGTTTAGTCTGGTTTCCTGACTGATTTTGTACTAAACGAAGAAACATAACTAATGCGAAAACAAAGCATACTGAATTATTTTACAATACACAAAAGTCATGGTGTAAAGATGTAGTGACCTATTTAAATCAAAAGAAATAGCTTAAACCAAAGCATGCAATATGAAATAATTATTTGTCTTAGATGGGGAATGCCCTGTCTTTCTGGAGAGGAGGGTGGGTGTTCAATGATGTTCAGGATGGTATCGACTCTGAGATTAAGTTTCAAGTCATGCTACTTATATATTCAATGTGTGAATTTTAATAGTTCTTTATTTCAGGTTTAATTGCTTCCAGTTTGTGTTCAATTTAACACTACCAGCATTCTTTGTTGTAGCATTATTGTTTCTTCTTCATGTGGTAGTTAAATAGGAAACCAGACCAGCTTTCACACAATGAATTCGGATGCTATAAATAAACTTTTTTTTTTTTAAGGGATCCCGGTAAGTTATTTTTATTTACTACGCAGTAGGTCTACCGAGATGCCAGACCAAATAGGAATAAGGTACTTATTCTATTTATTATTACTTAATTCTATTTATTCTCCTTATTCATCAGGTACTTAGTCTATTTAATCAAATATTGTTTGGTTTTTGTTGTTTTTTTTTACGATGTTCTGGACAATTTTTAGTAAAGGAAATATATCAAAGTATGACTGTCACGTTAAAAGTTGAGAGTTGCATGCTTCAAAATTCTTGGCAGAATTATCAAGGTATCATTTACCACAGGGACTCGTATTATTGCTTACAATTTACCGTACTATATAATATTATCACAGGGTCTCGTATCATTGCTTACAATTTACCGTTCTACATAATATTATCACAGGGTCTCGTATCATTGCTTACAATTTACCGTTCTACATAATATTATCGCAGGGTCTCGCATCATTGCTTACAATTTACCGTACTATATAACATTATCACAGCGGTTCATATCATTGCTTACAATTTACCGTCATACATGTACTATATAATATTATCACAGGTTCTCCTATCATTGCTTACAATTTACTGTCATACATGTACTATATATTATCACAGGGTCTCGTATCATTGCTTACAATTTACCGTACTATATAATATTATCACAGGGTCTCGTATCATTGCTTACAATTTACCGTTCTACATAATATTATCACAGGGTCTCGCATCATTGCTTACAATTTACCGTACTATATAACATTATCACAGCGGTTGTATCATTGCTTACAATTTACTGTCATACATGTACTATATAATATTATCACAGGGTCTCGCATCATTGCTTACAATTTACCGTACTATATAATATTATCACAGCGGTTCCTATCATTGCTTACAATTTACCGTCATACATGTACCAGGGATGGTCCTGGCTTTTAAAACATATAGACAATACCAGTTCATCGATGAAAGACAAAACAGAGGATCCTAGAAAATATTAATGTCAAATCATTTGGACAATTCACTGGTAATGCGCTAAAAAAAAAAATAATTCGAGACTGCATTCGTGGCTTGTATGGGGTTGGCCGAACTACAAATATGCAAACCATACCTTCTAAATGCAGGTTATTACAATATTATCACAGGCGCTTGTATCATTGCTTACAATTACCATCATACATGTACTATATAATATTATCACAGGGGCTTTTATCATTGCGTACAATTAACCTAATACATGTAGTATATAATATTATCACAGGGGCTCATATAATTGCTTACAATTTACTGTTGTACATGTACTATATAATATTATCACAGGGGCTTTTATCATTGCTTACAATTACCATCATACATGTATAATATAATATTAACACAGGGGCTTTTATCATTGCTTACAATTTACAGTTATAAATGTACTATATAATATTATCCCAGGGGCTCGTATCATTGCTTACAATTACCATCATACATGTACTATATAATATTATCAAAGAAGCTTTTATCATTGCTTACAATTACCATCATACATGTACTATATAATATTATCAAAGGGGCTTTTATCATTGCTTACAATTACCATCATACATGTACTATATAATATTATCACAGGGGCTTTTATCATTGCTTACAATTAACCTTATACATGTACTATATAATATTATCACAGGGGCTCATATAATTGCTTACAATTTACTGTTGTACATGCACTATATAATATTATCACAGGGGCTTTTATCATTGCTTACAATTACCATCATGTACTATATAATATTATCACAGCGGCTTTTATCATTGCTTACAATTACCATCATACATGTACTATATAATATTATTACAGGGGCTCATATCATTGCTTACAATTTACCATCATACATGTACTATATAATATTCTCACAGGTTCTCATATCATTGCTTACAATTACCATCATACATGTACTATATAATATTATCACAGGGGCTCGTATCATTGCTTACAATTTACCATCATACATGTACTATATAATATTATCACAGGTTCTCATATCATTTCTTACAATTTACTGTCATACTTGTACTATATAATATTATCACAGGGGCTTGTATCATTTTTTAAAATTTACCATCATACATGTACTATATTAATATTGATTATAAATTTCATAGAGTTTGAACATTTATAAATACATCTGTTACATATGGCTTGTTCCCTCCAACCAAGGCCCTATTTTTTTCTCTGATTGTTGATCCCAATGCAAAAAAGCCCAAACTCTTTGGGGATATTTGCACATATTCCCGGAAGATGGTGTTTCATATTACTGCATTCTGGTGTACATTTATTATGTGATTAGTGGATGACTCCTCATTTCTGACAAAAAAAATTTTAAAAAAATCTCAGGCTGTCTGCTATACTTATATAGAGATAAATGTATAGATCTCTGATTATGTAAGCACTTTCATTCTGATATTGTAGTGTTCTTTGATTTAATACATATAACCTAAATCACTTTTATGTGAACTGACGTGTATTACATGGAGAATTAAGACATGAAAAGAAAACTACTACACATGTATAGGTATCTCAGTCAGTTATCTCCCTTCATAGACCATATCTTTTCAAGAAATAAAATATTACATTTCCAGTACTATTTTTTATCAATAATGAAAAGATTAATAATATAATATTACAGTATCACTAATTATTATTATTATTATTATTATTATTATTATTATTATTATTATTATTATTATTATTATTATTTTATTTAAAGAGGGTAACTCAATTAGCTAAGAACTAATCTACCTTGAGGCCCTCATTCAAAGGAATTTAATTATTTTTGCTGCATCTCTGAAGCCATTGTATATACTGGGTTTGGAAAGAGGAAATAGAGTGGGCATTTCTAATCTCAACTGGAATATTATTCCAGAGCAAAGTTCCAGAGTATTGGAAACTTTTTTTAAATAATTTCTTATTTGGTTTGGGAATTTTGTAATGTTTGGTAGACATTGATCACAGGTGGGGAGTATTTCCAGGTAGCCTATACTTGAATAGTGATTGTAAATATTCAGGAGCATTATTATTGGCTATCCTGCACATTAATTTGGCTTTTCTTAAACAGATTCGGTCTTTAATAGGTAGTATTTTTAACTTACCAACTAAATTTTCCTTGCTTTTTTTCTGGATTGATATTAACTCAAAAGCTCTTTTTTGGAGATGTGCCAGCTTTGCTAAGTTTTTATCATTTGAATTACCCCATACTGTATTACAGTAGTCTAAATAGGGTTGTATGTAACTGTTATAAAATAGTTTTCTGTGCTTTTCCGGAAGAAAGTGTCTTATTCTACTGAGAAGCCATAAACTTGAATTGACTTTTTTACTGATATGTTTGATATGTTCAGTCCATGATAGGTTATTATCTACCAAAACAACAAGTAGACTATCGTGACAGACCATTTGCAACCTTTTATCCTTCCATGTCAGACATAGTTCATCGCTATCAAGTTTTGTTCTTTTTTTCTGTGTTGAGATAAGTAATATTTTAGTTTTACCAGTATTAACCACCATGCCATTGCATGTGCACCAGCATTCTAGTTTGTTTAAGGCATTCTGTAAAGAAATTTCGAGTTCTTGTTTTGTGTTTTGGATGTCTGACAATGTTGTGTCATCTGCATAGAGATCTGTAGATAATACTGAGTCCTTTAGTACAAGTGGTAGGTCATTAATAAATAAAATAAACAGTAATGGACCCAGAATTGAGCCTTGTGGTACTCCACATCTAATTGTTTCAGGTTCAGACAGAACATTATTAATATAGACATGTTGTGTTCTCTCACTTTAGTATGAAGTAAACCATCTAACTATGCTTTCATCACATTGGTAGATTTTCAGTTTCTTCAAAAGGATTTCATGATCCACCATGTCAAAAGCTTTCCTGAAATCTACAAATACAGAACCTATTATTCTACCTTGGTCAAGTGCTTGAAGCCATTTATCAGTTAGGGAGATCAAGGCAGTCTCACATGAGTGTTTCTGTTTAAAGCCTGATTGATTAGGGTATAACAGAAAATGTTTGGTTAAATATGATATGAATGAATCATGGACATGCTTTTCAATCAATTTTGACAAGTTTGGTAGTATTGAGATTGGCCGGTAGTTATCAGCATCATCCTTAGGGCCAGATTTGTGAATAGGAGTTACTTTTGCAGTTTTCCATATTTTGGGAACAGATGAGGATGCAATTCTTAAATTGATTATGAATGTTAAGCTATCTACAATAGCAGAGGCAGAAGATTTAATGAGTTGTGGACCAATCTGATCAAGTCCTGTAGCTTTCTTAGTATCAAGTTCACTGAGATATTTCTTAACAAAGTTTTTTTGTTACTGATGGAATGGAGAAACATACCTCCTTAGAGATTTTGCTGCTGCACAACTTTTTCAGTTCAATAAAGTTGTTTTCAATCACTGGTTCTTTTAACTTTGTGGTAATGTTGGTGAAAAATCATTGAAAACATTTGCAATGTCATTGTCATCAGTGACTATGGTGTCATTTACCAGAAGTGAGTAGATTTTATTTATCTGATCTTTGTGTGTTCCTCCAGTGAGTTCATTGAAGACTTTCCAAATGCAGTTTTTGTCGCTCTTTTTGTTTTCAAGCAATGATTGATAATAATTTTGTTTAGCTTTTTTGATCATATTTGTTATTTTGTTTCTCCATACTTTATAGTGTGCATGGTTTCCCATAGCCTTAAATTGGTCTCTTGTTTTCATAGCATCAAGGATTTCAGTTGTAAGCCAATTAGGTTGGATTTCATTCCTTACGCGATGTACTTTCAGTGGTGCATGCTTAGAGACTACATCCATAAATAAGTCAGTCCACACCCTCAGAGCTTCATCCATGTCATCCAAATTTTGGATCATCTTCCATGGAGCTTTATATAGGTCTTTGAGAAATTGTTTTTTATTAAAATTTTTGAATGATCTGTAAGTGATAGTTTTGTGTGTATTTTTCTTATTTCTCTTGCATTTAACCTTCCTTGTCAAAAAAGTAGGATAGTGGTCACTACAACCAACTTTTGGTATGTTAACACAAGTTACATTGTCTGGTAGGTTGGTATAAATGTGAATAAGAGTGCTTGATGTTTCTTTTACCCTAGTGGGGTCATTTACCATCTGTACTAGGCCTAACGATTCAATAAATTCTGTCCAGTTCTTCCTTATTTGAGTATTGAGAAGGTCCTTATTTATATCACCAAGTATATATGTTTCTTTATCCTGTGCAAGAACATTTTCAATTTGTTTCAAAAAGTTATCATTCCAAATTGCTTTGGAGGAAGGTGGCCTATAAATGAAACCAACTAGAAACGATTTTGCATTTTTTTGATAAATTTCCACCCAAATACTCTCAATTCCTTGTGACTCTAAGTCAAGTCGCCTTTCTGCATTTACCTCTTCCCCAATGTATACAACAAGACCTCCCCCTGCTGTCTCTCTGTCCCTGCGTAATGGTTTATTGTAACCTTGACAATGAAATAGATTATCATTGTGGTTAGCATTTAGTTTGGTTTCAGTGAGTCCTAACACAGCTATATTATTTTCCTTAGAAGATAACATTAACTTAATTTGGTCTTTTTTTCCAACTATACCCTGTACATTTAAGTGACCTAGATTAAAACCTTTTGCATTTAGTTTCATATCAATTATATGTATGTCATGCAATGGGTTACCCCTGTAGATTGTCTCCATATTACTTTTATCATTCTTACATTCTATTTCCATACTTAAATGTTCATATATATTAGCATCTTTAAAGTCACATACAGACCCTGAAAATCCATTGACATTTGCATTCACAACAGTGTCCATTGGATATTTAGAGTCAAGAGTCTCTCTAAGTAAATTTTGATTTGTTATGGATGAAGCATTGGCATTTTCCTCTTTGCCAACTTCCTAGTTTGTATAATACATCGATTGACAGAGTCTTTGTTTGTGTCCAAATTTATGACATCTGAAGCACTCAATCTGTTTGCCATGATGGCATACTGATGTCATATGGCCAGTTTCCCCACAGTAGATGCAGTACTCTTCATTATAGTGTCTGAAAATAGGGGCATACATGTTGATATTTCTCAGTAGTTGAGAGGTTCCTTTTCTGCTTAAATGAATTTTGTCTCTGTGGTAGAGACTTAGGTTGATATCCTGTTTCTGAAGAAAGAAAGATGTGTATTGAGGAATGTACTGTAGGTTGAAGTCTTCACATAGGTCAATTATCAGATCATTGATTTCTTTCACCCAGGTGTCAACAGAGGTGGTAGGCCTGATATGATTATTTTACATGTATCTGGACTGCAATACCTAGCAGCATATAGTAAACTTTCAAAATCTGTCCTGATTTGGCTTAGTGACCTTCCATCCCTGGCATCATTTCCACCTACTAAAATAATAATTTGGTTGTATTTAGTTAGGTCAGTATTCATGAGTCTTTCCGTGATACTATTTATTTTTGCACCTCTTAGAGTCTGTACATCTGTTTTAAAAAGTCTCCTTGGTATTATACTTTTCAGTATTGATGAGCCAATTATTAGAGACCTATCTTTTCTGGCTTGTGATTTTTTGTGTTGGACTCTGGTTTGTATTGTAGACACATCACTTGGAGGAAGGGGTGTTGAACTGGGGGTCTCCATTATATGAGTTAATTTAGCTGACACATTTGTCTGAGCATTGGGAAGTGCCATTGTTGGTACATGCAGCAGACTTTTCTGAGCTGAGGGACATGGGTGTATACTTATTGTAGTTGCAGGTGTGACACCTGACTCAGAAGGGGATACTCTTGTTTGCAATGCAATATTACTATGGATCCCAGTTGTTATTTGCATGGTCCCATTACATTTCCTTTTGGCTGGTATTGGGATTGTCTGTGTTTGAGCATCTGACATTGTTTTTATTTGGGAGTCTGTCTGAATTGCTGTTTCACATGAAGTTACTTGTTTGTTAATCCTCCCCTGTGATGACTTAATAGACTTAGTAATGAATTTTTCAAATTACAGTAATGTTGCTTTCATAACTTGTCAGAACAAAGCTTACTGTTTATTTTTTTTAAAAATTATTTCTTTAACTGATTTAATTGAAGCCATTTAATGTTAACTTAATGTGTAGGAAAATACAAATTGCATGTGTTTCTTTGTTTTAAAATATTTACCCGTATGTGTTGTTTTCATATGTGATTCCCTTATTATAATCTACATGTCACTTTTGGAAACTCACTGTCCTCCATTTTTAATTCTCTTGGAATTGGTATACTTATTTTTTTTTTCTTAGCATTTACCTGTCTATGATTCTCCAAAATTATTAAAAAATCCAAACCAAAGTGCTTATAAGTTGTATTGTACAAGGTATGATCACAGAGTGGCTCATTACATGAAAACAAGTCAGTTATTTAAGGAAGGAAAGTTTGTTGTTTATGTTACAGAAGGGATGGGGGAGGCTAAACTGTGTGATAGGACTGGGGTTGTTGATCTCATTCATTTAAAGGCAGTGAAAAGTTTTGATAGCTAAAACTCTCTTTTAAGATTGGGTCATGTCCACCTTTCCCTGATCTTAAGTTCTGTGTTTATGAAACAAATATAATTTAATTTAGATCATAATGTCCTAAGAGTAGCACACTAACTAGAGCATTGACCTTTGACCTTGCTGTTACATAATATGACATGATGTGATTTATCCCATATGCCAAAGTGAAGTTAGATAATCACTGATATAAATAAAACACAACCCCTAGGTAAAAGAATTCATTTTATTTCAAAATATGATTTTTTAGTGAAGCAAAAGAATATAAACAAGCATTCAAACAGCTCAATAACATTTCTATAAACATTCATATAAGACATAGCATAGTACAGCATATAGCATATAATTGTTCTTAACAAGCGAGACTAAGTACATTTGTTACTTATACAGTCCTGAACTATTCCACAGATTATTGAAAAAATTAAGGCTTGCTTCAGGTTTAAGGTACCAATTGTACAAGTCCAGATTGGTGGAGCTTAAGGTGTAGGGAACATTGTATTCAAAAATAAACAACAACACTAGCTGTGATTGGTGTATTATGTATGAGTTGTACTTTCTGTTAGGCTTTTAAAAAAGTTGGATGTGTTAGTTTCTGTCTAGATCATATTTTGTATTTTTTATGATTTTTTGAAAATGTGGTACACATGACTGAAAATGTGTTTGTTGTGGCTAGATAACTTGTACCACCGTCTAGTTCCAGCAGAGTTATCTCTCTTAAATGCAATGGAGTACCTGGTTCTGTCATTGTCCAATTGACAATCTAACACTGCTCTCTAGAGAAGTGTGTGATGTGTATGCACAATTAGGATAAAAAATATATTTATTTCCCCAAACATTATCATTAAGGTCTATGGAAAAATAATTGGTACCATGATACCACAAATGTGTGGAAAAAATACAGCTGCATTACAGATTTTCCTACATCTTTGTTTCAAAAAGACCAACAAAATATGGACATTGTGATGCCTTCTAACCCTTTATCAAGAATTATTTGTTAAGGATGAACACTGAATATACTATGATTGGATAGTACATGATATGATAATATTGACCCGATTTGAGGTGTTAATACCTTTGGAATGTTTGCTGCAATTCTACACTCAAGGGGTGTTCCTTTCAGACTTGAGAAATGAGACATGTCCCTTTCATCCACTTTCGGTACTCTACATGTAAAAGAAATTTAATAAAATGAGCGTGTTTTACAATTTTGTTTCTATGTTTACTTCATATCAGTGCCTATTTTAGATATCTATAATTTGTGTACATTTTCTCAATACACTTTTTCTTCAGAACTGCTAAATACAGTTGAGCCAAACTTGATATAGAGCATTATGGCTTAACAGCCTTTGAAATTTTTACTAATCATGTCAATCTGAAAATTAAATATTGATTTGAATTAGATTTATAAAACAGGCTCAGATTCATCATTAAATATGTCTGCAATAATTAAAAAGAAAAAGAAATCATTTTTTGAAATCTATCAAAAAAAGCATTGTGTAATAGAACTCAGCCAAACTTTACAGAAAGTATCTTAGTATAAAAGACTTTCAAATTTGTATGAATGTCATCAGATATGGACACCATTACTATAAATAGAAACAGCTTCATATGAATTCTCAACAATTGTTGAAAATACATGTATCATTAAATTTGACACAGGATCCTCAGCAAAAAATGGTCCTGATACACCATCAGATATCTGTCTGGGACAGAACAAAAGGAAAGATTGCTGAAATTTGAGCAGCTAGAAAGAGTTATTCATGATGCTGATTTACATCCAACATCAAGAAATCTTTTAAAACCCTAAAGTGGCTTCCATTTCAGAAGAGAAATACATGGATTGGCTCCTGATTATCTAAATGTAGCCAAAAATTTGTTACAAAAGTACATATGTATGATCCATTTAAAAAAAAGTTATATTTACCTAAACCACATTCAGGGTTTATAAGTGTATTGGGTTTTCTGGAGCCAAACTATGGAATTCCATAGTGCCTTGTATAATGTCAGCAGACACATGCCAGGTTTTCAAAAAGCTTCTTAGTCAACATCTCTAAAAACAATCATTTGTATGATTTTATTAATTCATTACTACTACTTTTACAGCAATGGTGTATCATGTACTCACGTGTAATGTTTTACAGATGTTCTCTACTATTATTTGTATGAATCCTGTATGTACTTATCCTTGAAGCCTTGTGCATATTTTATTGTAGCAATACATCAGTTGTCTAGTTTTCAATAGCAATTTTCTTGTCTCATCTTGTAAAAAAGCATGATTTATATAATGTGTGTCTGTGTTTGTGTGTAAAAATGTCATTCAAAAAATCCTCATAGAAAATTGGTCAATTGACCAAATGATCTACTTTAAATAAAGTCAATATTATTATTATTATTATTATTATTATTATTATTATTATTATTATTATTATTATTATTATTATTGTTATTATTGCATACAAAAAATAGCTATACATTTAAATACCATCGAGAATGTGACCAAATTTTTAAAAAAAATTCTTTCATGAAGTTAAATGAAGTTAATCCAATAAAATTTCTCAAACAATTGTAAAACATTTAAAAAATGTCTTAACTGAATTGGAACAAATTAAATTAACATCCTGCCATTAAGAGCTTTGAGTCTTACCAATCTGTGTTCAAATATAGTTTTTTTTCCTTCTAAATAAGATCTTGAGATGACGTGTAAAAACCCTCTCCACAAAATGTGACCAAATTTGAACAGGGGATGATTTCAATTTGTACAAGTCATGCCACTCCATCATCAGCTAAATCACTAATAAAAGTAAATCATTTTATTCCATCATTTTTATCTTGAAATAGAACATCACCAACTTCGACAGGATACAAAATTTGGTCAGTTGTAATAAAACGTAGTTTTAGAGTTCTTTAGGGTATGGTTAGCCTGAATTATGTTAGGGGTGATTAACCTAGTAACTGTGGCTTCTATAGCAACAATATGGATCACATAAAAATGATACTCCTCTTCCATTAGATACAGATTTTTTTTTCATATATAAAACCAAATAAAAACTTCATGTAAAAAAATATCAAACTAAATTTGATATATTGCATATCCTTTGTACATGTACCTTTCATAGTCAAGTGCTTTATTTTACCAATCATTACCATAATACCTATCCCAGCATTTGTTTAAGGCCTATGTAGGTATGCAAGTAGCTTTTTAGGGGTTGGTGGTTTTTGCCAGGGTTTTCCCTGCTTCTTCCACCATCAGTTATACTGGCTGCAGTGTATTGCCTATCATGTATTGAAAAGGGGCATTAAAAATCCATTACAAAGACAATGACAACCTTTCACCTCAAGGCAGTTAAACGACAATTCCATTGATCAAATAACACCTGAATTTTAACCAAACAGATTGCAGTTGTCCAGATGTATTTCTGTGTGAGTTACCTGCCTTTTCACTTTGTCCTTTTTAAATCAGTGTATATGATGCTTATCAATGATGCCTTGCATAATTAAGTCTATTCTGAACGAGATAGTACTGGTAAGTTTATCAACAGCATCCTTCATTTGTTCATGGATTATAATGTGTCTTGAAATACCAACTATTATTCTAAGAAATATCTAAAGAAAAAATCTAAGAAAATTCTAAAGTAATGTGGTCTCTCATAACATATTATAATGCAATATATTTAACAAATCAGTGCACTGAGCTTCTGGTTTCTCAGTCATGTCAATATAGGTGGTCTCGCGTGCAGTGCGCAAATATAATTTTTATATATATATATATATATATATATATATATATATATATATATATATATATATATATATATATATATATATATACACACATGCACACACACACTCACATACAAGGAGTGAAAATGGGGATATTTTATAGACAGACTATCGCAGACTTAATAGTGATGTATTTATTATTTTACAGAACAGAAAGTCGAATGCTCATCATAAAGATGTTCATTTCTTTGCTGATCCTTGTCATAAGTAGGTACAAGAAAGAGCAAGCAAGCAGTCCATCATCATACAAGTATGAAAACATGAATAAAAAAAATTGTATGATCCATGTTTCTTATTCGAATGGACAAATGCAGGAGTTCAAAAATCGACTGACCATTTAGGCAAGTGCTAAAAATGTTTTTCTTGCTTCTAATAAATTCTTATTAAATATACAAAAATAAAAGGTGCTGATATAAGTGATCTAATTATTTTCTGGACCTTATAACACCAGCTGTAACTAATTACAAAATTAAACCTGTCTGTCCTCCCTGTGCTAAGCATTTATTTTTATGGACAAGTCAAAGCAAAGTGGTTGTGTGAACTTTGATCAAAACAAATTGAAAATTAACTTCTAATAGCCCAAAAGAAAACAGGTATGTTTCCTGTTGCACTGGTTTTAAAATTAGGGTAGGTATATAGTTTTTTTAATAAAACAAATTATATATATATATATATATATATATATATATATATATATATATATATATATATATATATATATATAGTATATATAATACACTGGCAAAACTGGCTCAGTTGGATGCACAAATCATCAATTTTGTGATTTTTTTGGTCTTTAATTTTTTTACTGGAGGTTGGGGGGTATGCTATGGTCAGCAGCCAAAAACTGCCGACCAGAAAGACTTTTTTGGCCTTAGAAAGTATGGACGATTATTGAACAAAGTCAGCAATATTCTCTCTAGTGCAAGAAAGAAAGAACTGGTAGGCCTGAATCAGTGCTTTCCTGATAAGATGAATAATTGAAACAAATTTACTCAACCACCAGAAACTTGTTTTGTTTATTTTTTTGTTGCAATTTTGAGATGGGCAAGTGATATGAGATGAACATGGATGAATTCATATTTAAATGGAGAGGGGCAGTAGGGAGTATATGAAAAGATATTACATCACTGCCAATTTAATTGGACTTTTTGAGACATATGTTTCAACTTTTACCAAAATATCTAAGTTTATAATTAATTAGGAAGAGGAGTAAAGAGTGTCTGTAAAAAAGTCAAGTCTTTAGCCATACATATATTTATTTCAAGTTGAAAGACAAAAGTAATTATGTGATATACAGTTTTCTTCTATCCAGCTGAAACTGTCAGGGATGTGACCAGAAAGGTACGAGTCAAATCTTCTCTTTGGACCAGCACATTTTGCCTGTTTAGGTTTTCCTTTGTCAATACACTTTACACCAATTACCTCGACCCAGAATAACCTTTATGTATTGATATGCCATATAATATACCTCAAAATCTGTTTTGTCATTATCCATGTTTTTTTTCCCCACAGGTATATTTTAATTATTAAAATTTAGCATGCTTAATATGCATAGATAAATTTTTAATTTCTTTTATTTTATTATAGGTTCTTTGGAAACAGCAGGTGAAGTGTTTTGTGCACGAGAATTTGAAACGAGAGTACTGACATGGCCTGAAAAACCAACAAATTCAACCTATTGTGTGAAGTCCAGAGTTTGGTACAAGGATGAGAAAGATCTTGTAGCATATTGGCTACAGGAGATAGGTTTTGTGGAAGGTCCTAATTATAAAGGTCGGCTGATGCAAGTGGGAGATGGCGGCAACATGCAAATAAAGACTGTAACTCGATCAGACAGTGGAAATTTTATGCAGATTTCTAGGTTCACAGATGAGAATAACACATCAGAGGCTTCAGTTTACTTTCAGGTTATAGGTAATTACATTTTTTAAAATTTATTTCTTGGTATTGTGCCATAGTCTTGGCTTACTTTAGAATCTACAGTACCGATCTGGACTTACATTTACAGTCAAACCTGTTTAAACAGTCACCTGACTGCAGTGGTCACCTGATTAAAACAGCCACTCTTATTTCCCCTGGCAAATTTACTACATAATTGTTGTAATCAGTGGTCACAGTCATAGGCCACTTTAGAATCTACAGTACCGATCTGGACTTACATTTACAGTCAAACCTCTTTAAACCGTCACCTGACTGCAGTGGTCACCTGATTAAAACAGCCACTCTTATTTCCCCTGGCAAATTTACTACATAATTGTTGTAATCAGTGGTCACAGTCATAGGCCACGTGTTTCGTCACCTAGCAGTAGTTTCACCTTGTCTTCCAGATTATGCTGATGGTGTTCGGATCATAATACACCACTCCCTTAAACATGGGTCACTATCTAAGCAAGGGTACATGTTACCAAGGGACCTACACATGCAGGGACTGAATTGTAACATGGTTAGATCATATTATCTGTAAATGTGGACAGGATGAGAATATCAATGCTAAAGGTAGTTTTATGCTGACATCAACACCAGTAACAAGATATACTACCAAACAAAAAACAGTTCTTAAAGTATTTGACTTAGATGACAAGGCAATAAAATTAACTTGAATTGCAGCAATAGCTTACCCATGGCTGTTGTTTAGCTTTCTTTTTTATGTCAGAAAAAAATCAAACATCTGTTTGATGTGCATACATCATCCTTTAGAGTGAAGAATTGTCAGTATGATGCAATTGCTCATGCAGCTCACTCGTTCCTGTTGTTATGTGCAAAACAAGCATTGCTAGTTCGTCTTTTTCAAGGATGTTTATGTGATCAGACAGGTGCCAAATACCAGACAAAAAAATTTGTTTTTTAACTACAGTTGTGACCTGGCTTTTATAGTAATTATAGATCACTCTGGTGGCCTAGTGGTTAGAGCATCTATCTCAGATGCAGGAGGTGGTAAATTTGATCCTTGGCCAAGTCACACCAAAGACTTATATAAATGGTACTAACATCTGCCTCACTTGGCACTCTGCATTAATAGGTTAGTATTAGGACTCGTCGGCCTGGTGTCAGAATAATGTGACTGGGTGGGACATCATGCTACATGTCTGTGACATAATGACCCAGTGCATAACATCACTATAAACTGCCACACTACAGACATAGTTTTATTACAAAAAAATTGTTAAAGGTAAAAATCCAAAAAGCACACCCATATACACATAATAATTATATCTTAAGTCGTTATGTTATCCGTTCATTTTCTACCAAATATTTATGTGGTAACCTTTTCCCTCCAATTTCGGTTTCTCTGGGGACTTGGGGTTACTTCATGTACATCAACAAGTGTCAGATATCATTAAAATCAATCTTTATCTTGGTACTGGTAAGTCATTTATACAAAGAATGACAAGAACATGCGCACAAGATGCTGCATGTTCTTCAGTTAGATTGACAGCACATGAACCACATCATATATGGTATCTATTCTGGATATCCAATGTGCTGAACTTTGTTCACATTGGTATTGTATGTATGTTTACTTCATTTTCTCAATAAAAATTGTATAAAATACTGAGAACTCTATTACATGGAAAACAGACCGGTAAATTTATGCTACAATTTACTACATCGATAGAGATCAGAGATGTACTCCATACGCGGTATGTAAAAATAAGTGAGTTATATGTGACATTACAAATATTTTAATTTATTTACTACTGTATTTACTGCATGTTTACGGACACTTTGTTTTCGGACAGCCAAATATAATATTTAAATGCTTTGTAATTTTTCAGACATTGCTCCACTTTAATTTTTTCTACAATTTATGTTTTAAAACACAATCTATGAAGATATGCTGCATAGTTTCACAGTTTGTTTGCTGTTAATTTAACTGATACAAAGTTCGCTTTATTTAGTTGCCAAATATTTAATGTGATCATGATTTTCCATGGATTGGTTGTTAGTGTAGATATCATTATTCACAAAACTTACTTCAGGCTGGTGTGACAGTTTTAGAACTTTGATTAGAAACCACTACCCCTGCTTTTTATTATTAGACAATATATCAGAGAGTCAGTATGGATTAGTAAATTCAGTGGCATCTTGCAAAAAAATTAACCCCTTATCCCTGAGGCATTATGTACCATAGTTTAAATGTAGTTATTGATCTACAGGTAATAAATCTCTTTGTAGACAATAAATATTGATTGTGGGTGCAACATGTTCGGTATATCATGTGCTCTTTTTAATAAAATCCAGATGGCTGCCTTTTATTTCCTAACACACCTGTCAAAGAAATCCCACAAATTATAGTATGAACAATTATCACCTATACACCTTGAAATCTCCAACATGCATCAAACCAATCTTTGAGCAGTGATTGTTTCGAGTTGACATGGTCTACTCATTTAGAAGTGATCCTTGGCTAGATGGGAAAAAAAGAAGAGAGAACCACAACAAATAGATCACCTTTATTTAAAAAATACCAACATATTAACGACTCGTATATTGCAACTTGCTTGTTATATTTACCCTTCCTAGGCATACGTACAATGCTCACCCCATATGGAGCCTCTCATCCTTGGTGCTCTAAGATTAGCCATCATACATGTACAGGTATTTCTACTCTTGATACTAAAATGTTTCTGTCATAAATATCTTCAGAATTATAATTCCAATTTTTTTGTAATTATTTAGTTTGTGTTAATATATTATTTGCACAGATATAAAGCTTGTGTATGATTGTAAGGTAGATTTTATTGATCACTGATTAGTAAAGGGTTAAACTAGGGATTGCAAGATTACTAATATGGTAGTTCTTTTTGAAAATACACACAGAATCATGGCTCTAATACATGTATGGCTGTGTTTCTGGTGGATGGACATGTATCAAATAGACAAAATAGGCAAGTAATACCTGATTTTCATTCATTATCCTTTCCGTGGTGTTAGACAAAAATATTTGTTTTGCTTCATGGTAGCATGATGCTATGTGAGCTAATGGTAACTTGGTTATGGACGTGGGGGGTTGAAGTACAAATTTGTCTTCCACTGTTTGTTTTCAGACACCTAATTAAAGAATTTAATATGTATTTGTACAACAAAATTAGTAATTATTTATTGCCATCAGAAAACTTGCAGTAAATATGGTATATTAAGGAATAATGTCAACACAGTCTATGGGAAAGCAGAGTCATAAGAAGTCTTCCTTGGATGCGCATCCAGACTACATAAAATATTCCAAATGTACAAGAAAATCATTGTTCATTTTGAAAATCGTGCACTTCAGAAAAGCTGGAATCTTGCATACTACAGCCGCATTTATCAGAGAAAGAAGAAGCTGTATTCTCCTTCCTCCACAAAACTTTCTGGCTTTTCTGTTACTGAAAATAAGGTGTCTTCTGACCAGAATACCCCTCCCAGCACATCTCTGCATTCCATTATTATGAAAATACAGCTACCATGTAGCAGCTTGTTGATGCCTCCCACAGAGGATATGCACTGCTCATCCCATAGCGTGTTGCTTCCTCTCATTGTGAAGGATATGCACCACTCATAAGATGCACCACCTGTGCTGTCTCCCTTCTAGGAGGAGATTCACAACTCTTCATGCAACATGTCACTGCCTAACATCAAGGAATAGATTCACTGCCACCACCCTGTCAGAGGTAGTACTGGGAGGGATGGACACAACATCTTTCTTAGTGATGACTCAGTGAATCCTGTATCCTCATCATCACACTAAGGCCCCACGGTATGGGGATAAGGTTTAGACTGACTTCCACCTCTTTCCCCTCTACCACCTCATTATGAACATTAGTGTCCAACCAGTGGGCTCAGACCCTATAGGATAGGGGATCAGATTGTATTCTCCCTGTGAGTTTTTAGCTTACCTGTCCATGAGGCCATTAATGAAATTTTGTTCATTTGTCATCTGTAATGATTTCATCCATTAACCCATTCTATCCTGACTACGCCTCTGGTCGTAGACTACCATTCTATCCGGAATACACCTTTACTCGTAGTTTCACTAGGTGTTTATGTTTCGTCTAGAAACACGTGTTATACATCACAAAAACTTGTGTACTTCTTCACCGAAATGGTTACAGCACGCATGCGCAGAAACATTTTGAAAAAAAAACCATTAAAAACGTAACAGCTGATTTGAAAATCGATCGATAAAATGGACAAAAACATAGATATTGATAGCGAAGGTAGTGACATTGAAGTTAAAGATTTTGATGATTATGAAGATAATATTGACTTAATTGATAATTTAGATGTAAATGAAGTTGATGAAATAGATGGTGTATGACTGCATCCACTTATCGACAGCGATTCGGACAATTATGCTAACTTTGAAGGATTTAAACACGATTATGTCCAGGGTAATTTTTTCTCCTCGGTTGCATCCAGGATTTAAATTGAATGAAGGGCAAATGTTCAACACCCAGAAGAATACTGACCTAGTGATGATGTGGACTTCAAAACTTTTAATGATTCAGTTTAAAGATTTCCAGGATTTATTTGTGGACAAGTTTTTTTTCCGAGAAACTGCAGGCTGAAATAGATGTTCTAGATTGTGAATTCAACAAATTGTTCCTAGTATTTAGTTGTGCAGTTTTGGTAAAATTATTATAACATTTGAACTAACAGTGCTATAAACTCCAAAATATTAGAAATAGAATTATCTTTATTTTATGGACTCCTTCCTACAGAACTATTCGTAGGGAGGAGGTTGTCATTGCAAGAATCAGAATCGGTCATACATACATTACCCACTCACACATACTAAAAGGTGAAGATCCACCAGAGTGCGTTCCTTGCAATGTACCATTTACTGTTGAACACTTTATGACCACGTGTTCCAACCTGCAACCTACGCGTGATAAATACTATAATGTACACGACATGCAGGAACTTTTTGATACTATTCAAATCACTAGTATTTTAGATTTCCTAAAGGAAGTAAATCTTTATTTTAAACTGTAACTTTTTATGACCTTACTTAAATTAATTTTTAACTAATACAAATACCAACTATTATTTACATCTTTTCATCAAGATACATCATTTACATCTCCCGTTGATCGGGAACCAATATCTTTAACTGTTACCAACATTTACCATTTTATATTTATCTACTATGGATTTTTTACTATATCGCTGGTCAATATTGAACTTTTTTACAAATATGACCTACTGTATGGCGCTGGATGGCCTTAAAGTGCTGGTGCGCCGTTAAAATTCAATCAATCAATCAATCAATCTTTATTTTATTCCCATACTATTTGGAGAATTTCATTCATCTTCATGGAGAAAAGATTCACCGAAGTTCATGGTAATTTTTATTTTATTTCTTTTAAAATCCCTATTTCAAAATACAGTTGTGGGCTTGTTCATCAATAAATTTTAACAAAACATATATCACTGTTGCCATTTGTATTACCTTTTCAGAGATGCATAGTGTTATATACTTTAAAAAATAAATAACAATGTTACAACATTTTTTGTAAACATGGTGAAGGTCATCACAATTTCTTCTGCTGCTGCTGCTGTGTGATGCTCCGTTTTTTTACCACAGTGTATTTAGAATTTATTCTCAGGATAGAATGGGTTAACAAGTACTTGTGACCACTCTGTAATGTATAGCCCTGATTTGAGTTAAATAAAACTTGGAGTATGAGTTTAAGTCATCAAATATTGTACAGTTCCAATAATGAGTGAATTTTCTTTTATTGGTTTAATGCCAGTTTACAGCACATGATAGGCTATACTTGGAGCTCAGTATATTTGATGAAAGAACAACTCAGTAATAAAACCATTGGAAAAACCAACTCAGGCAAACTTTCTCAATGCTTTCTCATGTTGGCTGAGTCAGGATTCAACCCATGTGCAGGGGTCAAGCTAGACTTAAATTTTAGGGAGAAGTGACTTCTCCTTTTGGTCAGAACAGGGAGAAGTGGGAGCTAAACAGGGAAAAGTGGGAGTTAATCAGGGAGAAGTGAGACCCAAACAATAAGCACTATATATATATATATATATATATATATATATATATATATATATATATATATATATATATATATATATATATATATATATATATATATATATAGAGAGAGAGAGAGAGAGAGAGAGAGAGAGAGAGAAATGCATTATCTTATTTTAATGATGTGCTTTATTTCTTGGTATGCTTTTAAGTTATAAGCAATGCCTTATTTTCAAGTTGAAAAATATGTTATTTGTTAGTATCAATATATTCATACCCATTCTATTCATACTTAGTATATGTGTTTTTGAATTTAAGTAAATGCAGTGTATTTTGGCTGTATGACTTAAACATCACATCAGAAGCTATACATTGAAATTAACAATGAAATTAATTTTCACTGATAGAAGTAACAGGATTAGAGCCTTGTGACTGCAAGTTGGTAAAATTGCTTAATAAACTACAACTTAATTATTTTATTTTCTTAAGTTTTGTGAACAGTTGCAGTCTAAAAGATTTCTAGAATTCTTTGAAACAGCCCCTAATACATGTACATAGGAATAAATGTACAAGTGACTTAAAACTATACTGTTCATCCTGATTTCATTGTTCCCGATAAAACATTGTAACTATTGATAGACAACACACTGAAGCACTAAAGTCGATATATAACTAAACTGGACCTTTTTTTAACCCTCAACCGAAAATCCAAGAATTGGTCTTGCACAGAGCAAGTGCATCTATTTTTAGACGGGGGTGGGGTGGGGTGGCTTTTTTCGAACTACACACTTTCTTGCTTCATTATAAAATCCATTACAAATTCTGTATTTTTATGGTTTGTCTACCTACTGATAATAATGACATGGATTGGTTAAATATTATTTGCTTCATTACTATATATAGTTTTTGTATTTTCACAGTGTAATGAAGTGGTTTATCAAATACGCAGCAATGTCCGCCATTAAAGTTTCATTTACGGTTTCAAACTGATTTTATACAGAAATTACGCAAATATGGCCGTTAAAATCTCCATTTATTAAAAATAGGATATAAATTAGAAAATGCTCTTCACCGATTACATTTTTAAAAGCAAATTACTATTTGCATATTGATGTTAAAATTTCGAAACAGAATTTGGTTTAATTTCATCACAATAGGTAGGCCCAACTTCATGAATTAAGAAGTCATATCTTGCTCCGGAAAAGGGTTAATGATCAGTTAGCTATTAAAACTTGCATGTGAATGTGCAAGAATTTCTTTGTCACCATAAGCTGATTGGTATCAATACTTCGTAAATAAATTTGGCGTTGTGTTACAACAGTGCCAGAAATTACTGGCTACAGCGAGGGGGCATCTCAAAGTCGTAACCTACAGTCATATTATGTCCGAAAAATCAGAGGGCGGAAGACGGTGAAGTTTACACTTCACAGGCGACTTTTTCGCCCACTTCGCCTGGTAGCTTGACTCCTGCATGTGGACAGAGTCGAGATGTCAAGTGTTCAGTAAAGATTAGCACTTTAGACCACTTGGCCACCTGGAGCCATGAATAATAAGTGAGATCCATGCACATTAACAAGATGATCTTGTATCTGATTTGTTAACCTTGTTATCTTGATCATATATTTTATCTGTATTTGATCAGATTTGGAGTATTTGCTAATGTTGTTAATATCTATGACAAGTTTGATAATGAATAAGCTTCATACACACTTTTCTTCTGAGCTTGAGGTATGTTGAATTAATGGCTGAGATAGTATAGGTAACAGTTCATACAGGTGGGGTGATGAGTGCCATTTACCTGCAGACCTGGGTATGAATCTCTGTAGAGTATAACTTAAAAATTCTTTAACCTTTATGATAATATTATTAGTATTTTTTTAATACTTTCACCTGACATTGTCAAACATTCTCCCATAAATCCATGGATAGTACTTTTGCTGCTGTATGGTGTATATTTGTTATTCTCTATAATTAATTCTATATACCTTGAATTTGTTGTAGAAATCCAGAATGACTATGTACTTAGATGAGAATTAATTAGTAAGTCAATGATTGTCTGCTCTGTGCATATACCACTGATTTTGTAGCATCATTGTTTGGTGATGTGTGCATGGCTGAGATGGTGTATGCATTGGTGTGTACAGGCAAGATGATAGATGCCATTTACCCATGGACATGGGTTTAAATCTCTGCAGAGTATGAATTAAAAATTTTCCAACCTATATAATAATATTATTTGTACTTACAATAATTTCCTCAGGCTTTGTCAAACAAATTCCTGTAGAATACAGGGATAGTACTTTCCATTTTGTTTGGTCTATATTTGTAATTATCTATGATTAATTATATACACCATTATTTTTGACAGGAATTTGGTATGACTTAGATGAAAATTAATTATTAGATCGACATGTGTGTCTGCTATGCATCAGTGCCTATACCACAGCTTTTGTAGCATAATGTTCTGGTAGTGTGTGCATGGTCAAGATGGTATAGGCAATTTGTACCATTTTCCCACAGACCTGGGTTTGAATCTCAATATAGTGCATGTTAAAAATTCTCTAACAAGTATGATAACATTATCTGTGTGTTTTCATTTGCATATTTGAATTATGTATTCTGTTTTGCAGTATGATTTTAACATAGGTTTTAAGTAATATTGTTTTGAAGTTGAAAAATACTTGTGATTATAAGCACATTTTGTATGTGTATAAAATTTATCTTCATACCCATTGTAACCATACTTGATGGAGTATATTTGCAATATATTTGAACTGGCTTTAAGGAGCTTAGCTGAAACTCTACATTGTGATTAACTGATTCAGATAATGAGATTAAAGTTTTGTAATTGCAAAGTTGATAAAAATGCTTAATCAACTATCACTTAAAATTTGTATTAATATACTTGTTGTAATTCATGCTTGGGTTAAAAAAAATTTTGCATGACTGCTCTTTCTTTTCAAAAATTGGAGTGGTCGGAAAATGATCTTAAGCATACACTGATTTTTGAATTCCACAACAGTTTTTGACGTACATGTATACAATTATTAAGCTAAAACTTTTATTACATAATATCTAGACTTTGATTTCTATGAATTGTATATTTTCCTTAATCTGTTTTTCCAATTATTTATGAAAATGGACAATCTAATAAAGTCATATTTCCTAGACACGGCCATTTCTGCCATTACACGTTCACTTACAGTTTCAAAGTGATTATATAAAGAAAATAATGCAAACAAGGCAGTTAAAAATCCTCATTTTTTAAAATTTAAATTAGTACTCTTTGCTGATTCTATTCTTAAAACACAAAATTACTCTATACATAGTGATGTTTAAGTTTTGAAACAGAAGTTGGTGTCTTTTCATCACTAGACAGTAGGACAAGCTTGCAGAAATCGGACAGTGATGACCTGCTTGGCAAGGGGTTAATGATCAAAACACACACCTGTAAATGTACAAGAGTTTTCTTTCAGTCATTGTATGTTACAAAATGTCACCGGCAAAGTCATTTTTGGTTTCCTAACAAAAGAAAGAACAGGAAGCTTACATTTTTAGGCAACTTAGTCAACCACCGTACCTGGTTGGGTGACACCTGTTACCTAGGTATGTGATATCAGGTCCACTAGGGTCACTAGTTTATTGGGATAACAGTGTTTTCTCCAGGTGTTTGCATTTGTCTGTGTTGTAAAATTGAAAAGGGTGGATGTAAACATTATAAATGCAACATATGGTATATCTTATTCTTTCCCCAATATGAAGCTACTATGATTATTGATATTTTCATAAAATCATTCCCAAAACAAATGCAAAAGTAGACGAAAGCATGATTAAATTTAAACAAATACCAACAAAATTGGGGGGGGATAAAACTACAGAATATGGTGGACTGTTCAGCAAGATATATGCACAAATTCTATATAAAGGCAAAGAAAATGGTCATGAAAACTGGCTGGCATATAATATACTAGTGATGGATCTGCTCACACATGTTGGGAAAAAATGTGACAAATTTTATATCTGTACAGAGTTATAGAATTCAAGCTAGCAAATTTTGTGGAATTAAAGAATAACTCACTGAATCCTGAAGTCACTGAAGATATTTGTAATGTGAAAATACGTTTAATTTAGAGATTGTTGGAAGGGTCTGAATTGAAATTTATAATAGCGTATAGTGGAGATTTTTCCTCAGAATCACAAATGAATGTTTTGAACAATGAAGCATAAAGAATGCACTAGGTTATGTCCATAATAAAATGTTGTTTTCAAATTTATTAAAATAAACATATTAATGCTATCCTGGATTATGCCAAAGACATCAAATATTTTATGTGTTGGGAATTTCTATATGAAGTTCGATCAAAGAGTACCAACAATGTGTAACAAGAACATGATTCTACAATTATGTCCAGTGTCTCCAAAAGATTGGCCATGATATTTTAATCAGTGAAGAATAGAAAAATGTACCTACATTATATCTTTAGCAGATGTTCATCCAAGTCTGGGTTGGCCAAAAACAGTGATAAAAACTGTAAGGTGTCAGTGAATATATATTTTTAAAAAAGAAAATGGTATCTGGTAATGAAATCTTTCAAGATTTATGGTACTCTGCCTAGTTACAATGTTCCAAAAAAATATCGCCAGATTAAGGGTAGTCCCTGATGGCTTAAATAATATGGTATCCATCTTAAAAGCAGTTCCTGTGTCTTGGTTACTAAACCTAATATATATAAACCGATGAATTTTACATTCTAATTATTTTATTGGCACACCAAACATACCATTTTTCAGGAAATGAAATATTATGACTGTTCACTAATGATCATGTTTACTTTAAATAGATGCACCAGCTCGTGTCTGTAAGCCTCTGATTTCCCATGAAGGTTCCAAACTGAAAGCATATCTTCCATCAGATGATGTTTGTGCTACATCACACTTAAGACTAGAATGGAAAGATACCAACAAAACTAATACCACTCAGGCAAGTTTTCAAAAGAGACTTTAGTTATTTTCATCTGTATACACACTTTGGTCTTATCTGACATTATACAACAAATTATAAATGTAAATAAATATGCAAATGTCATTTCCTTTCTCTATGAAACTCTGAATCTTAAAAATATCAGAAATAGAAACATTTTTAGTGGGATAAATTGCTAGGTCACGTGTTTCTTCTGATTGAAATGAGACTGCTTGTGATTCTTCTATAATTTTTGCATATTTGCCAGAAACACAAAATGGTTTAGTATTTGAGGCCTGTAGGAAATACTTTAATGGTATTAATACATTTGGATTCATGGACAGTGTATCACAAAGCAAAATTATGAATCACTCGAATCATATGGTGAAAAGCAGACAAAATGATTGTTTATTTTGGTATTGTATGCAGCAACTAGGATTAGATATATATAGTTTCTACCATTCTGTTTTTCTAAAGAGTTTGTATCAACATGTTTTCATTTGTAATCAGTTTAAAATTGCTACTGAAACATGCACAAGATTTAAGGCTTTAGGTCAAATTGGCAGACTTCACTCTGCTTCAAGTATTTGCATCTTGCCAATACTGACAGAATGCCTCATGAGTCTGAAAGCATCCATAACACCTTTCATTCAAAGGCATTTAAAAAAAATTATATATGCAATAAAATTCCTTCTCTGTTCATGCAAAGTTTGCTTATCTATTTAGTATATACACAAAAATTGTGCAACCATTAAATGGCAGTTGCAGTTGCATGTCATTTCAATTGACCAATCAGAATAAAGTATTTCATTTGGTTTTATTGCATTATCATGGCTGACCAGCACAACAATGACAGATTTCATTTCTCCATGCATAATGATTTAGAAAAATTCCATCCACATAGTTTTCTGCATGTTGAAAGAGTTGCCATGGCTTCTTACAAAGAATGGCTCTGCACACCATGCTTTCTTCCAGAGTCACATCCAGCTACTGCAGCAGAGAGGATGTGGTAGTGATAAAGTGGATATCATTTAATGTATATGAACCAAAAAGCATGCACAGATGTGCTTCATTGAGAAGGATAGAGAAAGAGAAAGAGCACAAATGTTTAGTTTTTCTTAATGTTTCAAAATAAAATTTGATATATCATGTCACATCAATGTTGTCTGCTAAATATCAAATGAAAATACAGAGTATCAAATCATTTAATTTATTCACATTCACTGGCCATGGAGCACACTTATGGGCAATGCCCTGTAGTATACTTTACCTATGCATTACAAAAATCTTTACAGATTTTGCTTTATTCATCTTGTTCTACTATGCTTCATTCTTCCTAATTACATTTTAGCCATAGGCCCATTGATATTCAGTTTACCAATATTTTATGTGACACAAATAGTATGTACCATGTTCCCATTATTACTTTTCATAAATGAGAAAAGATGTAGTGACAACTTTATTTAAACATTTTTTATTATATTAATTTTAAGTTTTTTTCAACACTATTTTAGAATGGTACAACTATCTTAGATCTTGGAACCGATTCTGTAGGAGAATATACGGTTTGTGCAGTGGGAGAAGCAGCAAAGTGTTTCCAAGGAAATATTTCTGACCTTTGCACAAGCTATACAGGTAGGTATTGGAATAAAGCAATATTAACATGCAGCATGCTTAAATTTTGACATTTTAAATTTAATATTTTTTTAACAAACTTTATTAATTTCTGTAGATAAAAGGAAAATTGCACAAGGAAAATTCTGTAGAATAAGAAGGGACTTTTCTATAGATCGACACACACACACATACATACACACACATACATATATATATATGTGTGTGTGTGTGTGTGTGTGTGTGTGCAGTACAGTTCACATGATGTTTCCAAATCCAAGTGAGAAGGTTGGAGAGAGTGGAAGGAATTAAGAAAAAACTTGTCCACCATCTTTCCATGTGTAATTACAGACTTGCTGCTATGGCAAATATGCCACATTTTTTCAACAGAGTATAAAAATTTCTTAGTTTTTAGTTTCTTGGTTCTAATGAAGATAATGTAATGGATGTGATGCCAATTCAAAGTTTAGATAATATTAGCATAATGAGATTGCCTGAAAACTGCTTTCCATTTTTTTGTCTCCCCTCCCCACCCATGTATAAGGGATAGAATACAAAAAAAATTAATAGTAAGAGGGAAAAAGAATTTGGTTCATCATAACGGTATGTATTTCAATGATACAAAGCTGCCATAGCCTGTTAACATTATATGGTAGATTTCTTGGTTACAAGGCACACATTCTGTAATCTATTTTTTTGGTTCTTGTTCTTTTTTTTTTGTAACCTATAATCAGGCTCTAAAAACTAATTGTTAATTAAATATGAAAATGCCTGACAGCCACCCACCCTTCTCTGTGTTGGTTGATCAGGCAGCATACTAATCAGCCAAAAGAGAAACATAGGTACTAACAATAATAAAAATGCCATTATATGGTAGTTCTCCCTTAACCACCAAAGAATCTCTCTCTCTCTCTCTCTCTCTCTCTCTCTCTCTCTCTCTCTCTCTCTCTCTCTCTCTCTCTCTCTCTCTCTCTCTCTCTCATGTTAGAGAAATGTAAATTTAACAGCCATCATTTTATTCACAAAGTGAGAGGAGAGAGCAGAAGGTGTCATCAGTTGGAAAATGTCAGACATGAAAAACTTGTAGTTGTGTCTGTTGATAACATTTTTCAGTGGGATGACCATATTGATAAGCTTTTGTAAAAGCTGTCATCCAAAATTGGTCAACTCAGTAGAATCAAGAAATATTTACCTACAGAAATGCACAATCTATACTACAATCATTTTATTCTTCCAACAATGGATTATTGTTCAAAAAAATGTATGGGAAAACTGTGCTAAATTTGAGCTTAACAAGATTTATAAACTTCTGAAACGAGCAGCACACATAATTTTAGATGCAGCTATTGATCATCCCTGAAAGCATTGTTTACAGAACTCAAATGGTTCACAATATATCAAAGGATAGATTTTCACAAGGCAGTTCTTTTATATAAATGTTTACATGGAACTACACCAGAGAATCTTCAGGTCTTATTCAGGCCGTTTTTCAACACAATACCAGTTGAGAACAATATCACATGGAGACTTCTAGCTCCGAAACCAAGAACAGAGCAATTTAAAAAGAGCTTCTAATAATCTGGTACAGTTCTGTGGAACAAGCTTCCACTACATGTAAAATCTGCTGAAAATACCAGAGCATTTAAGAGATATGAGCATGTATGTGTTTCTAATAGATAATGGAATTTAGTATTGTAGTACTAAATATGTCAAACAATAATTATTGCTATCTTCATATAATGTGGATTATTCTCTCCTTCAAAGGGCATCAAGGGAGAATAGTCCTTGACTAATGAGTCACCCTCTATAATAAAGTATTATTATTATTATTATTATTATTATTATTATTATTATTATTATTATTATTATTATTATTATTGTTATTATTATTATTATTATTATTATTATTATTATTATTATTATTATTATTATTATTATTATTAAGGGAAAAAGAGGGCAATAAAAGTCAACTGCATGTTTGTGTAGAGAAAATTTTACAAGCACAAAAACCATTAATGAAACAGAAAGAGACAGAGCGATGTACATGCAGATTAAATTACATATCTTCTACTTAGTTTACTTAGGTATATTGATAGATGGCAACTCTTCTATCACTTTATCTAATAAAATATGGAATCCAGCTCACTACAGTGCAAGTACACGATAAACAGTTTATGCCAAGCTTGTTCATTGTTCACACTAAGGCAAAAAGAGAGTTTATCTTGATTCTGATTACTTACAAAAATGGTACTAACAACTGCCTTGCTTGATGCTCAGCATTAAGAAGTTAGTGTTAGGACTGGTCAGCATGGTGTCAGGGTAATGTGACTGGGTGGGACATCATGCTACATGTCTGCGGCATGTTGCCCTAGTGCTAGATATCACTATAAACTGCCACACTGCAGACATTGTAGCGATATGACTGAAAAATTGTTAAAGCTACGTTAAAGATCATAATCATTCTGATTATATTTGTTTTGAAGTTCATTTCACCAATGCTAATTTAAAAATAACTGAAATGCTTATTAATCCCAAGCAAATTTTACATTTTGATGCAGGGCATATTGGCAATTTTAGGCTATCTTCTGATTGACCAATCATAAATCAACACATACAAAACTGAAATTTGGAATGTTCATAAGTGTTACATAAATTGATGCCTTCTACACATTATAGTATCTTGTAGGAGAAAGGAAGAATGAATATTCCTGCTAGTGGATGTGAACTCAAGACTTCATACGCTAAAGTCAAGTGTGTCTGTGTGTGTCCCACAAATTTTCCACTCAGCGTGTCAAATATTATTCAAAGAAACTAGTTTCAGTTGTTTGTTTTGTCTCAATAGCCATACACTTCAAATAGTCACAAACAGGAAATTGCATACTTGAATAACATCTTTGTCATGTGATTAATTTTGTTTTCTAAGACAATGAAAATTTGGTATTTATATTTTCTCCCATTCAAAAACCAGTTTTTAACCCTGAGGATACTCATGGTGATATATATGCAGAATGCCCTGTTTGTTAGAAATTTATATCTCTAAACTTCTAAGATTTGAAAAATTTTCATATTTTTTCTATTCATTTCAACTATTTTGAGGTCAGATTAATTAGGAACAATCAACAAACTTCTTTTATTGATGACATGACAATAATTTAAGCTATAAAGTACACAAACTGCCTTGGATGTCTTTGTGCATCTTTCCCAAGCCAACATTGACCATTCTCTTTTGATGCAAATATTTTATGTCAGTGTTGACAGAGGTCACTGCCTTGATTTCTACAAGTTTAAGTCAAGTTTTTTTTAGGGCAAGACCATTTCATTTTTTAAAAAGGGATGTTTTTATGCATCATGACATTTATCTTGCTTTAATTCATAGAGTAAAAAAGGAAACTGCCATTCCTTAGTTTACTTCAAACAATTTTATTTTGTGCATGAAAGAAAAAAAAAATACCCAAGTTGTAAAGAACAATATAACCCCATAAAGTGGCCAATCCCTCACAGTACAAGTGCAGTCAGAATTAATCTAGTTCATAGTTGTGTACATGAATATTGAGTCTTGTGACTGGGCCATTACTGCTTAAGGACTCAAAACTTGGTTTGCATTTAAGTGTAAATTCAGTATTTTCAAGTGGGTTTTTTATATTCTATTTGACATCGATTTTTGTATTTCAAAACAACAAAAAAATGCAAGTGAAAATTTTGAATTTACAAACCATGTAATGACCCAGTCATGAGGCTGAATATACATACCTAATATTCAGTTTTAACTACACATGTACTACAACCATTTATGGTTCCGGATTATTCTTTCTGACTGCGATATTTTTTTTGTTTTATTCATCACAAGATAGATTTATTTCAAATAAGAAAAGAAATGACATGGTGTCATTTTTATAATACAAATCTCTTTTTTAAATTACCCATTAACAATCCTTTGATTGGATTGTCAGAAGAAACAGTACAATTTACTGGTATTACTGAGAACACATAAATGGGGTAACTATCAGAACTTTTGAAATATTGTTTTGCTTCATTCTAGTATGAATGCAATTTTGTTTTTAAATGTTTGATGTCTGTTTTTTGTTATTGTTATTTTCACTGCAGGAACTGGAGTATTACTGAATGTACTTAACAAGGTATATTGCACAAACTGCAGAAGAAATAAGGAAATGAATGCATCTCTACCTACATTCTGATAATATAGTATAGAGAAAATATTTTAAAATAAGATTAATTGTACTAAGTTTAGTTTAAATTGATCCATTAGTACCTTATAAAGTTTTTGTTTCAAGTAAAGGATTCTGCAATTATTATAGTTAAAAAAGTTTTAAATAACACATGGACCTTGCTTGCTGTCTCTGTAATTGCATTTTGTTTTGAAGTAAGCAATGTTCTTTATAGATGATGAAATCTGCATTCAATATTTTGTATTTAGTATCAAGGCATCAGCAGAGTGGTGATGGAGTGATACTACATCCTGCAGTTTTTGCTGTACCAGGCATAGTACTAATTGCTTTAATTGTGATTGGTGGTGTGCTGATTTGGTTGAGATATAAAGGAGTTATCTGCCAGAAACATTGTGAGTACTACCTTCCTGCCTGCCCAAATGTCCACACAACTTGCACATCTAGTTCAATCCAGCCACACAAATATACATACATGATGTTATATCAAGGTGAGAGTATGAACTTGTATGCATTTTCTAATCATATTTGGCTCATTTAGTATGTTTTAAGCTCTACTGGTCATTTACCAGTAGAACCTATATGTTGGTTTGTTGTTCTGTGTCGGTCAGTAGCACAAGATATTGCTAATCTGTCTAAACTGACTTGAAGGATTGCTATGATAGTTGATATTAATATTCATCCCAAGATGTAGTTAAAGATGTTGTTGCTTGGACATTAAAGCCTTACTAATGTCTAGATGGTTCTAATTGAACTGATGTGAAATTACATGACTGCCATGGTGACCATGCTGAATTCATGTTACACTGCTCCCCCTGAATGAACGGACTTTTACTAATGACTTACTATGGTTTCTTGGTCCCACATGAAAATGGTCCAACAGTTAATATGGCCATCACCATTTCCATCATGAAAATTATTAATACTACTAAGTTGTGCACCTGCATGCCAGAATGCAGTGACATTGGTTGGTGTAGCTTTACAGGACAAGTTTTTCAGATATTTTTCAGTCGTATATCATTTAAAAATGCACAACACTTTCTTTAAAATCATATTTTTAACTGAAAAGTTTCAGACTCTAGAAATTAAATTCATTGTACCTTTTTATGATAAGAGGGTGAATTTGATAAGAAGGTAAAAAAATAAAAAATCCATCAAGAACGTCAAAGGTTATTGCAGTTTTATTAAATTTGCTTGTATGAGAATTGGAGAGTAAGCAGAAGAGATCCTTACTAAAACGTCATCAATGATTTTTATTTGGTTCAGTATTTATATTTCATGATAAATTCTAATGAATAACTATTAGTGTTAGTTTTCTTTAGGAATGCAGTAAAATTTCATATTAGGAACACATCCAATATCAGTGTATATCAAAATGTCCAGTTACCTTAAAAAGGATCTAAGTCTTCCTTATCATCATATCAGTATACATAATACCAATTAACTGTCGTCATCCACACAGTTAATTAGATACAGTCAAAGTCATAAAAAGATACATTTTCCCAATAAAATTGTTTATAGTTTTATCAAAATTGGCATCAACATCACTGCCATTGTTTGCTGCTTCAGTTCAACATATGCCATATTGATCTCTACTCGTGTTTGAAATCAAAATTTTAAAATAGCTAAATATCATCAACTCCATTAGTTTTTAAGAAATAATGATAATGATCTTCACACAAAATTTGATACGTTTATCAAAGCAACAAAATATAATAACATATTCCATATAAAATAATATATTACACATAAAATAATTACATATTACACACAAAATAATGATATATTTAATAGGGCATAACCGATTAGCATTTTTTTACCCATTGCTGATTCTGGATTTTGGGCATGAAATTTTTCCGATTCCAGATACAATTCAATTAATCAAAAATGCTAAATTAAAAGATTGCACATCGCAATGATGTCTTAAGTGGAAGGATATGGCAGGACTATAGCAAAATGAAACTTAGTTCAAAGCCACAAAGAATCCATTAAATTTTTTTATTTTTATAAAATGCACTGAAACATTATAAATTATAATTATGCTCCTGGTATGAACAAAGTATGTTAGACAGATATCATTTTTTCATTGGTTTAACCATAATGATCTGTAGTACAGCTAAGATTCTGAACTATCCAGAACTGGAAATTTTTTCTGGGCATGCACATTGGAACTAAGGGAGGTAATTTTAAGTGCTATGATCAGTAACTCCATTGCAACCGTGAAATGACCTATAGAAATTTATTTTTATTATTTTTATTATCTGAATCGGTCATTCCTGCCTTGTTCAACTCCGATTAATACTATCCGGTGGAATCCGATTTCCAGATCAAAAGTCAGTTATGCCCTAATATTTAACATATTTAACATCAAATAATAAGGTATTTAGTGGTTAAATGCACACTTCAGTAAAGTAGTATACATAATGTATTGAACATAAGACTTGAAAAGTGGCATCAAAAACTTGGGTTTTCATTAAAAGACTTTATAAGTCACTATGGTCTGAATGAAAATAGCACATCTTGAAAATCCAATATGATCACCATGGTGGCGATTTTGTTGCTACTACTCCACCTGAATGGATGGTTATATCATCTTTAGGTTTCTACTGAAAGACTTCTTTTGATGTATATTATGTTCATCTTTTACCCTGTACCACATGTAAGCATATTTGGATGCCTCTACTGCATTACAGTGGAGGCGCTTTTCAGTGCCTCATACATATAGCTATACCCATCTACATAAAAGTGCATTTCAACACCAGCAATATTTAGCTGGATCCTTATTTGACACTACAGGCATTGAGATAAGTGACCATTACATCTCATCATCTGGTTCCTATTTACGATATAATCTGCTATTTAAACTATCTTAGTTGAATTCTACACTAAGCATAATGAAGTCGGTGAATATTATTCAGCACTTTCTCCTTCAGATACATTCTCGAATCACATTACATTAGGAATATTAGGCAGCTACCTCATGAATCCAGCCCTACTAAAATATGAATATCTTTTCTACCTCAAATAGACAAAGGACAATAACTCTTGACATTACCTCCTCTCACCATTGTCAGGTGTCACTAGTGTTTGGCTTCACTGCAGTGCTGGTAACATCATCCAGTTGAGACTGCCAACAATCCAAGCTATTTTGTGCTCTAATTGAACTGTCCAATGTTCCTTTCAGATCTCTTATGTGGATTAATCATCTTGCTGCAGGTTGTTTACATTATTTTCACAATTTCTGCCAAATGTGAGTGATTTTGTCACCTTAGGGACTTTATTTGTTTAAGACCACATTATACCACACTATCGTTGACCTCATGCAATGTCATTTTGAATTAATCTACAATGACGGTAGCCTGCCTGGATGACATCCTCCAGAAACATATGGTAGGTTCTGTTAAACACTGAGGCAGATATAACATCTAGGTCTTCTAGTGAAATGGAAAAAGTCTGATTTTCATCCATGCCAGCTTTTTGACATCTAGGTATGGAGTTCATCAATACCTGAATTGGGTACAACTTCCTTGTGTCATGTAATAAGGATTGTTGAGCTTTTTAAGTAAGTTTTTAACCCAACTTGGATTTCAGCAAGAGAAATTCTTGCAACTCCTCAGATTATTCAATGCAGCAGCAGACTGGATCCCACTTAGATGTCTTTTTATGCGTCTCTTATGAATGATATGGCGGGCACAATGGCAAAAAGCCCATTTTCAAGTCCCCTCAATCATATAGTCATAAAACACACTTGATGTATCATTCCTGTATCAGTGGTATAACCCAAGTGGGCTGACCATTGGTATCCTGCTGAAGAAGCCCCAAGCAAAATAATGGTATTTACTGATGTTGCTACTATGGTTATGGTGCCCACCTGTTGTTGGATTTCACTACTGTCTGTGGAGTGGCCTATACACATCAACTCTTTAAGAATTAATGCCTTTAACTCCTGGAAAAAAGATTGTCTCACAGGCAAATGGTCCTCACTATGTCTGAAAACATTGGTTGTGACATATCTCCTGAAAAGAGATCACCAAATCATCCATACTGTATGTACTGATTTGGCAGTTTCTGTGTTGGCACGAAAGTTGCCATTTCAACATACAAATCTGGCACGTTTTTGGCAGACTCAATGTTTTGACCGACATTCAATCCAGGAATGCAAAAGTCCTCATTCAATCTTCAGTAAGACCTGTGAAGGCACCCAATGATTGACCTTTTGGTGACATGTTGAAATCACAAGTTCCTCTACTTTGTCTCTCAGACTTGGGATCGGTTGTGGACATTTGCCTACCCTCTCATGGTCCTGATACCAAAAATAATCCAGAAGTTATGGGTCTCAGAAATACAAGATGATTCTGATAGTCCCTCTCAGATGGAACAGGTTCTGGGTCAACAATCTGCTTGATCTACCCAGAAAGACTGGTCAACCCAAATTTTCTCTATCATCCAGGTGTTCTTTCCTTGTCTAGACTGTCTTCTGCATGATTGGCTCTTATCAGGGTATCCTTACAAGATAATCAATTTAAACCTTTAGTTGTGGAGAGTGATGTTTTCAGGGACTGGGACCATCTCAGTAACATTGCTTATCAGCTTCACTGAGTTAACCAGGTTATTAATCACATGGGGAATCCAGACATCATTCCCTAGAAAGGTACCTGAGGTAGAGGCCAGATGTTCATCATTTCATCCTTCTATTACCTATTCTACTAACATAATGTGATTTTGGAAATGTATTTGAAGGAAAGGGCAAATTTATCAGTAAATTATGGTTTTTGAAAATACTTACACAATCACATTGTTTAAAAACTCACAAAAAACCCACATTGCAAGCATCTTCATTAGAATATCATTCAGATAAAAACTAGCTACACCTTCTGGTGGCAAGGGAAGGTAATGAGCAAGTTATTGCTCTTTATATGAGATGGATGGAAAAGACATTTTTCATCTTTTAGTAGGACTTGATTCACAAGGTTGCAGGCATATATTCCAAACAGACTTTCAGTAAAAGACTTGAAACTCTAAATGCAAATTTAGCCCATGGTCAGGTTGGTCCTAAATGATGATGCTGCTAAGAAATCCAATATGGCCACCACAGTGACCATCTTGAAAATGGTGATATCACTACCTCTCCTGAATAAATGGTAATATTAACATGGGGTTTTAAAATAAAATACTTTCTATGATGTCTGATTGATCTTTATTCAAAAGGGTGCCAGTTTGACATCCAATATGGCCACCATTGCAGCTATCCTGAAAATCTTCTAATTGCTACTCCTCAATTAATGGTCTTATCAACATGGGGTTTTCACTAAAAGACTTATTATCACATGAAGTTGGTCCAAAATAGAAATGATCGTGATCTGATTTCCAGTATGGCTGCCATTGCAGCCATCTTGAAAATGTTGTTATGGCTACTACACCAGAAATTATGGTCCTATTAGAATTGCATCTTTTATAAAAGATTATTATGCTCTCGATCGGGTTTTAATAATAAAAATCTTGCAGCCAGTATGTAGCCATTTTTAAAACCTTGTTATTCCAACTATAGTGGAACATAATGTCATATTGACATGGGGTTTTTACTAGGAGACTTCTTATGATGTCGATCTGATTGGCCACCACAGCAGCCATCTTGTCATTTATTTTCCTCAGTGGAAAGTCATATGTTGAAATTATTATTTCACCAATTGGATGGTTACATCAACATCGGTTTTCATCATTAGACTTACAATTGGTACTAATTAGTCCTAAATAAAAAGGTGACGGTTTTACATCTGCTATGACTGGGATAATCACTGACTTAAAAATTTGTTTTGTCACTACTTCCCCTGAATGGATGATCATTATGACATGTTTTTCACCAGATCCAAATGAATATGGTGCCAGTTGTATGTACAGTATGGCAGCCTTCAAGAATGTCTTAAAAGCCTGGTTGTCACTGCTCTCCTGAATGGATGAACATTATGATATAGGGTTTTCACCAAAAGACTTCCAATGATATCTAACTAGTCCTAAATGATAATGGTGCCAAGCTGACATCCAGTATGTGTACCACAGTAGCTAATTTGAAAATCTTAATATCCCTGTAGAATATCAGAGATGGATGGAATGCTCATACCTGTCGACGTTTCAAATAGGGAGATTGGGACCTAAAATCAGAAAGTTTTCATAACATTTTTAAAGTCTTATTTTCACTAAATATTGACTGATCTTCCGGGCTGAATAAGGATGCACCATTTCTCCTTGTGACATGCATTCTTCTCAAGAGAATGTGCTCTCATTTAATTTCTGGTTATCTGTGGCCAAACTGCACAATAGTTAAAGGTTAGTCTTAAGTAAAAAAGGAAGAAAACAAGTATGACTAAATAAGTTATCAATGCAATTATCTTGCAAAAAGGACTGGCCCTCCAACATAATAAAAAAAACATGTTGTAAAGTGTGTTATGTAGGCCCAAGCAGTTGATTGGCAAATAAATGATGCCTTATTGTGTGCAACAAAAGTACCTAAATATTCCCTCTCATAGTACCGTGCATGTGGCAACATTTTCCCCTCGTTTTATATCCCACCTATTTTCCTTATTGTCAGTTCATATAGTATTTAAAATTGTTTACTATAAATCATATTTTTTTTGAATTAGTATGGCACCAGTTATAAAAAATGCCAGGACTCTTGGTGGCTGAGTATTCTAAAGTAATTGCCTTTACCAATCATTGCAATTTTACCGGTGTCTGCATAGGTTCAAGTTGAGAGCTTGTCCAGTATGAGAAAGCTTCTTATACATTAGTGGTTCTTTCCATGCGTTCCCAGGTTCTTCCTCCCCCATTTACACTAGCTGTCATGTATAGCCTATTTTGTGCTGAGAAATGGCATTAAACCCCAAAACGGCAACAACAGTTACAAATACACACCACCACCCAGTCTTTAACCCATTTTATCCATAATACAACTTGATTTATTGTGTCAGTAGGTGATACATTTACAAGCCCAAATTGATAAGAAAGGATAAAGAAAGGAAAGGAAAGGTGACAAGATTCTGTAATGGCTAGTACTTTTTATAACATATATATATTGTTGACTCATTATTTGCTTGATAAAAATTAAAAATGTTCAAAAATTTCTACACTGTGGCTGTATGAATTTAAATATAACTTTATGCCTTAGGATGTTTCTGGCTTTTTGTTATTTATAAATAATTATTATTCTTATCTAATATTTCATAACTAAAAATTAATATCATTTAAACTTTAACAAAAAGCTTTGAATAGAATTTTGGGAAAACTTGTGTGAAAAATGAAAATGTTCTTTCAAGTTGATGCAGTTGAATTAGATCCACCATCAAATATATGTCATTAGTAAAATTAGAAAGAACCTAAACAGCTCCAACAATACTACTGAATAGAAATTGGGATCAAGAACTTTCATTTTTATAAAATGATGCTAAATCTGCCATCAGATAAAGTCACTGTTACTTAAAATATAAAAACAAAAAAAGAAAAAACTGCTTATTAGAATTTGACCAAACTTTACAGATAGCATCCTGGCATAAAAGACTGTGATGCCAGTCCATCATTAAATATGGTTCCCATTATTAAAGTAGAAGAAAAAAAACCTAAAAGATTTCTTCTGGAAAATCCTTTGAATAATCATTTAAAACCTTTGACAAACCTTTAAAACCATTCAAGCAATTTGACCAAATTTGACTGCATTCAGATATAACATTCCAATATGTCATCAATTGTCATAATGGTTGCTATTTCAAAAATATAAAAATGTATAATTTGTCTAACAGATTTGTATCAAATTTGACAGAAAGCTTTCAGGCTGAATGTCTTTCAGATATAAATTATGTTATTTGACAATCAAATATGGCTGCCTTTACTAAAAGTAGGAAGTCACTCTGATATTTCATATACCATTTCTTCCATTCAGGATAACCAGCCCTAACAAGAATTTCAAGATAGATGCTATGGTGACCATATTACTTGTAAATTGGCACCATTTTCATTTCAGACAAACTGGATATAATAAGACATCTTGTAATGAAAACCCCATGTTGATATAACCATTCAAAAGAGTACAAAAAACTTTTTCAAGATGGCTGCCATATGAAATAAAATTGCAGAAGAGTAGGCAAATTAGATGTTTATAGTTTAATATTAATTTTAGATGTTTAAGTCAGAAAGTCATTTAAAAATCAAAATCTACTAGAAATGGCATATTTTGATTGTGGTTTATCACCATAATTCTTTGTGTTGAAATTTGTAGAATTTTAGTTCTATAGCTAGTATTGTACAGAAATTTTACTAATCCCTCTCTCTCTCTCTCTTCTCTCTCTCTCTCTCTCTCTCTCTCTCTCTCTCTCTCTCTCTCTCTCTCTCTCTCTCACACACACACACACACACACACACACACACTATCAAACTTCCAAACTGTAACAATATTGCCAATACAAAAGAGTCATGAAATAAAATTATCAGATTTAATAAACATAATAGAAAACAGAAATAAAAATATATTTCTTCTGCAGCCATAGAGATGGATGAAGAGCAAAAGTTAGAATATCCTCTCATTCCTCTCATTCCAAAGTCTGGTAAGTTACATTTTATTTTTTCAAACATGTACCTTTTGCAATAATTATTTAAATTAAATTTAAATTTTAATTATTTAAATTAATAGTGAAGAGGACAGTAACCCTCAAGTATTATAACTTAGCATTTGTATGTTTTATCCCCTTGACAGTAAAATTGTGACAATCTGTAGTATTTTTACCCATGTTCCTACTCTTAGTATCTTAATATGTATTTAAGCCAAACTGCTGAAAATTTATATGTGGATGTATCTATGGAAGATTAACACTGCCATTCCTAAGTTTGATTATTGTGAGCTAATTTCACTCTTCAAATTTAAAATTAATTTTAAATTTCTTACACTTGCAAGATCTTAGACCACATTTCACCCAGACTTGTGAAAATTGGGTGTGTAGATACATCACAAAGGTGTACTCTACCTTACTAAAATCTAGGTCAGAGTGACCTAATTTTTCACATTAGTTGTGATTTTTGTGTTTTTAGTTATATATTAATTATATCTTAAATATATTAAAGAATATTTCACTTTTACTCCTGAAAATTGGATGCAACTCAGAATATAACTATTTGATATCAAAACTTGGTGTGACCTTGTTTTATACTTGAGTGGCTTTTGAATTTTCAGCTATTTATTTTTCAAATGTAAAATTATAACTTATAACTTAATGAATATATTACTTCATCTAATAATATTCAACATCTTTGACAAAACGCATTCTGGCGTAGGAGTCTTTAAGTTTTGGACAAATGATGCTGATATGCTAATCCAGATTTCTGGTTCATTAGCTTGTAAATTTGACTTTTTGGCTGACGTCAGCAAGTGAGAATTGTCCAGCATACTTTAAGCTTCTTGTGTAAGTACATACAAGTTTCCATGTTTATCTTATTTTACATCACCATGTAAAAATTTCAGTCACAGTTGAAGGACCTGTTCTGTCTAAACACCTGTATCCATGCAGTATGGTATTCCACCACCACCATTGCACCCCATGTGATCCCACTTGTAAAAGCTCTAACAACTAATATCAGTGTTGACAGCAAAGTGATACATCATGACATGGCTAGAAATGGCATTCAACAAACAAAAATGCTTAGAAGACAAAAGGAACAATATTATCTTGAAAGGTTTAAAATTTCACAATAGGAGTGTTCTGGAAAGGCATCGGTTACACTGTAGATTTGAGTATGTCTCATGGCTGGAAAGACAAATGCTGTTGTCACTTGAAAACATAAAAGAAGGAGCAAGCAAAAATAATGTAAAGTTGAGAGATCTAATAAGAAGCTATAAAGCATCTGAAAACTAGTGGTAAATAAGGTCTCAGTGTACTTGACAAACTTTTATATTGAACATAATGATCAACTTCATTCCATCAGTCCACATTGGCTCATATTGATCCTTACAATTTACTGGCATGCATGTACTGTGAATACATGTATTTAAAAAGGGAGTAGCTTGAATTTCAGCATTGATTGTTAAATGGGTCATGTAAGAAGGGTAAAGGGGATGAGTTACCTCCCTTTTATTTTGTACATGAAATTGATGGCAGCTTTTTTAACAACTTTGTATCAGTTTCTGATCACAATGTAGTTTTTAAGTCAACAGTTACAGTAAATGATAACAAATTACAGAAATTAATCAAGATCTTAGAGTTGGCAGCTGTACAGGGTGGGAGAGAGATCAATTAATTGTACTTTCAGTTTGTGTTCTTTTTTGCAGAGTAGATATGTCATTCTATTTTATTGTTTATAGCAGGGGTGCACACACTTTTTCAGCTTGCGAGCTACTTATAAAATGATCTACATACCACAAAAATGCAAAAAATATATAAGCTGGCATCTTTTGGTTTTTTGCTACATGATCTACTCACACTACCTTCGCGATCAACCGGTAAATTGCAATTGACGTATTGTGCACCCCTGGTTTATAGAATATTATTAAAATTTGCAATTTTGCATTGCCAATATATTTCTTTCTCAGAGAGGATCAGAAGTGATTATTTTAACTAGATGGCTTAAAAGTTCTTTGAAAAATATCAATATTGTTTTGCAAAATTATTCTTGAATTATTTGTCTTTTCTTCAATCAAATAATAAACACAGAGAATAACAAATTATTACTTAATATTTTTCACTTAAAACAAATTACGTCTGAAGTAGAATACATTAATAGAGAAAGAACAGAGAAGCTTTGTGTTTTAAGTGACTGATAGTAGAATAGGTATTGATAATACATATCTGATGCTAACCAAGTATGTTTACCAGTAAATTGTTGTATTTTCCTAACTTAAGCTGTATTACACTAAAATGTTCAATTTTTCAAGAATATTGGAGAACAAAATCTGCACCATTAGTTGTGCAGACAGATTAAAATGTGCAGCTCAACAATCTGTTTACTTCTAATATGGAAAAGAGACATTTTAATACAAAATATTTGGTTTATTGCGCTTAATAATTCATGCATTTGTAATCAACTGATATGATAGTGATTAATGATTGTTGGTGTACAGTTTACTGGGTATTCCAGTCCAACTTTTAAACCATAATGTTTTATTTTTGAGTCAATTTACAAAGATTTCATGATCTGAGCTTATTAGTTTTGGATCTGAATTTTTTGGACTTTATTAACAAACTATCTTTAACCCAGAATTTAAAAACAAATATGATTAAGATGTAATAATACAAGTTAAGGTGGCAATTGTAAAATCTGTTTCCATGGCATAAACACTGTTGTGTAACAGCAGCTCCAAAACTGCTTCAAGATACATACTTGTATACAAAGTGATACTTCTTTTCAAAGCCTGCCATTAGGCAGAGCATATCATGTCTGTTTCTGTAAAATAACTTTTTTTTCACAATCATCTGCTGCCCTTCAGGCTGAACAACATAAAGGTCAAGGTCACTGTGCCTGATAAAAGGAAAATGATTTATGCACAATAATTTGCCACTATCTCTAGCTGTGGTTAGCTTGAACTTGGGGTATGGAAGAATCCAATCAACTTTGGATCAAAAGGTGATATGGGGTAAGGATATCATTTCAAGGTCAAAGTTCAAAACTTATTGTGAATGAAGCAGAATGTTTCTTGCACAGTAATTCAAGTTTTCAACCATCAAAAGTTACCAAACTTGGTGGATTAAGCTTAAACTTGAGGTAGGGAAGAATCCTATCAATTTAAGATCAAAAAGTCAAGGCCACTGCAACTGAAAGAGGAAAAATGCAGTTTGACCTATAACTCAAGCTCTCCAACATGAACAGTTACCAAATTCTGTGAATTGCTTGCACTCCATGTACAGAAGAAGTCAATGTCAAAAGATCATAAGTCAGTGTTGTTGTTATTGTTGTTGGCTTTTGGCTTTAACACTGATAGGCTATACATGGTAGCCAGTATATTTAGTGGAGGAAGAACCACAAATCTGAATAAGCTACTGGAAAGCTTTCAAACATACCCAATTTGACTGAGCCCAAGACTTGATGTGTGTGTGTGTGTATGTGTGTGTGTGTGATTTAGATTTTTAAAATAGCTTTAAAAAAATTTTCAGTCATATTGCTATGATGTCTGCAGTATGACAGTTTGTAGTGATGTCTAGCACTGGGGAATCATGCCGCAGGCATGTGGCATGATGTCCATTGTGTTGGCTTAGATTTAGCTTAAAAGCATTTAGTCTTGTCAACACATTTTTGTAGTTAGTTTTTGTTATTCTCATCATAAACTAGAATAGTTTATGGGACAATCTCTTGTTGTTTGCCTGTTGTCCATACATCCATTGGTACAGGTTTGTTGTCACTACTTATCTTAACCTACCTGAAACTATTTAGACATTGTCAGTTATCCCATGATCTTGTTTGTCCTCAATCAAAACTGCTTTAATTTGGTCACCATAGCAGCCATCTTATAAATCTTGAATGAAGCATCTAATGATATCAAGTTAAAACGAGGCTCAAGTTGAAAACGAGGCTCATTTAATTTCCAATATGGCCACTACAATGTCATTTGGAAATTCTTTAATCAGTACTGCTTCTCGAATGGTCATATCAATATGTAATTTTTACCAAAAGACTTTTTATTATTTTCTGGATCTAAACTAGATGAATGCAAAATACCACAGGTTAATTTTTAATAGTTTGCATTGGTAAATGTATGAAATTAACATCTGATATTTTTGGAATTATGGCATATTGGTGTTGCTCAGTTGTTTATTGTGTCAGTTTCGGACATATGGAAATTGCCCAGTTGTTGTGGGATGAATACAAAACAGAATCCATGTTGGAGTTCCATCAGATTGATTGGATTTCCATAAGGCTTAGTGGATACATAATCCCTTGCCCCCTGTGTCTGTGCCCACAGTATTGAGTAATCCATGATGTATGTAGTATCTGCCATATTTCTGTATACATGATTCAATATATAGTATTATTATATGCTCATCTTTTCTCTCCGTTAACTTTACATTGTCAGAATCATGCATTATTCACCGATATTGAACACCTTTATATTATATCCCACGTGCAAAGGAACTATTTTCTAATTTAAACAATTTTTTATGAATGAACTAAAGCATATATTTCAATGATGGCCACATACCAGCAAATGTTTCATAGACTGACACATACAAACTGCTTTGGCACATTCCGCATTTACTTTTTTGATACAATGTTTCAAATTTAACTATATTGACGCTGTACAGGTTCCTCACAATAAAACGCAAGTCAAGTTATACACATAATCTGACTTCTTTAGCTGTTAATAAAAATGGCCAAAAATATACTTACAATTTTACATCCTGAATTTCCTCAAAAAATATATTTTCATAGGTCTGTAAATCTCAATTAGATGAGCTATGTCATGGGTTCTCAAGATTGATTACACATTTTGAAATTGTACTGTAATTTTGAGTATATTCCAAGTGTAGCTACATCTTCCTTACTGCACTTGAAATGAAATATACATTAAATTCCACAGCGTGTTTTCGATAATTGCAATGGAAAGGCTTCATAATTTTCCCACATTGTGATCTGAATCATTCAATGACAGAAAAGAAACACGCATGCCAATGTCAGCACAATTCAAAACATTAAAATGGCAGATGCTGCTGGAAACCGATGCAAGTCACTTCATGTAGACAAATCCAAACCATAATCAAAAAATTGCGTTGAATCAACTTATATACCAAAAGGTATTCATTACAGATCAAATGTAAAAGTTGTTGCAATGCGTATTCATCAACAATATTACTCCAAATTTCAATTTTAAGAAGAGCAAGTGCCATTTTCTTTTGAAACTTTCATCTAGCACGTGACCAACTTTATATTTATCTGGGCAGAGTTATGCACTCAATAATAATGTTGTGTAATGCTCCATCAACGCTTATATATTTAGTTCGGAATACGGCGTACATTTAGTTACTTTGTTTCTTTCAGTGTATTTTTGTTTATATATTTAAGCCTTGGGAAGAATAAGAAATGAGCATATAATAAAAAGGTTACAGTATTTGTATGGGGAAATATGAACTCGTTTTGTTGGAAGGATATACTGCACTCCCAAAGTCGTGCAGTATATCCATCCGAAAAACTCGTTCATATTTTCCCATACAAATGCAGTAACCTATAAATATTATGGACTCCATGACCAAAACCATAAAAGTGTGTAACAATAAGGGTTGAAAGAGAAACAAGGTGAAACTTAAGTCTTCATTTCCTTCTCAACGTACCATTATTACAGATTTTGATAGTGCCTGCTATACCACAGTTCAATATATTAAGCCATTCTCAATATATCATGCTTTTGTACATATACATTATAACACATTACAGTATATGGATGCCAGCTAGAGAGTTAATGAGGAGAACTATATGCATAAGGACATGTACACTTGGTGGGAGGACAGAATACTATAAATCCATGTCAGTGACAAGCAAATAAATTTTATTTATAAATATTTGTTAAAAGGAATGATATTACTCTTTTTCAAAATATGGACTTTCTACAACAGTCTGTAGTGAGATAATAGTTGGAGAGATAGATGGAAAGATGACAAATGCAATATACTTTTACTTAAGGTTCATGATGTAAATTATTGCTCCAGACTATGATTAAAGGTGCTAGGAAAAGAGTTGATTCCCCTTAAAACAGTCAAATGACTTTTGTTCAGCTGTGCTGTTTATAAACATGTATGTCAATAATGTATAGCCATGCCTCTTCTTCAATGTTTAAAATATATTTTTTAAATTTCTTTTCAGATTTGTCTAAAATTAGAGACCATTTGAAGAATTGCTACAGAACAATGACAGATGTTCTAGTGTATCCAGTTGGCAAGAGAAATGTCAGTGTAAAAAAGGTGTACATCAATTTGGAATTGGAAGGAATAGACACCAGAGATTTTGAAGACACAAAAACTGATTTACCTTCTAATTTTTTTGAAAAAGATAATGTTATCCTGATGACACAACACAAATTGTTTGCCCCAATTATGATTGTTGGAGATAGTGGCAGTGGCCAGTCAACTTGGTGCAAGCATATTGCCTATTGCTGGTCTCATAATTCTAAAATGGGTGATACCGAGATGGAGGGTCTGAATTTACCACCTCTCATAAACTTTCAGATTCTTTTATACCTGCCACTCAAACATTCTGATCAAAGACTTTCCTTCCAAACGTTATTGCAACAATCTTTGTTCCCTACACAACAGTCTTATCTTAAAGTTGTAAGGAATTACATGAATGAACAAAATCATTCACAGTCCATACTTATTGTAATAGATGGCCTGGATATAATTGGTAGAAATGCCAGTTTGAAACTTATTTCAGAACTACTGGTTTCTGAACTATTAAAATCATGTACTTTTATTTTTACATCTCGACCAAGCAGTTTCAACCAGATTTCTGATGCATGCACTAATAAGGCAATGAAATTATATAAAATCCTTGAAATGAGTCCAGAAAAGTCAGCAACATATGTTAACAGGGTTTTAAATGTAATCAATGAACAAATTAATATGAAATTGAGCTCTGACAACTTTTTGACATTTGCAAAATATCTGCATGTAGAGTGTATGCTCACATCTCCTTATCATTGTCTTAGTCTTTTGCATGTATGGATGGAAAACAAAAATCCCCATATTCAGATGAAGGATATTGTCTTTGACATTATAAAACATTTACTTAATCATATAATTTATTATAAAAGCTGCGAGCAAAACAAATGTAAATTATTGCAAAGAATCGTAGACAGATACAGATTACATCACATTAAATCTTTTGTGGATTCAGTCAGTATTATAGCTGATGAAAAGTTTCAAACTAAAATAAAAACAATGACAGGTGTAGACGGGCTGTGTCATGAAAACTTGAAAATAAGCAATATAGTTCAGGATGCAAGAGAATTAGGTTTCATCTCTGAATCCCCCTATTTAGAATCAAAAGAAAACATATCAAAGCTGATTTTCCCAAATATGCTCATTGATGATTTTTTTGTTTCCAAATCAGTTAAATTGAAAAAGGGACCCACGTTTGATTATATTATGTCAAGTCAGGATGCAGCTCTAGAAAACTCTTTGATTATTCACATGCTCTGTCAGTTGTCACCCACCATAGGAATGGAAATTTTTAAAACAATAAGCAAGCAGAAAAACAGGAACATTGAAAAGCACAATAAACCAAATATAAAATACATGATCAAACACACTCGTGAAAGGCACTCAGCAACTGGAAAGGCTAATCGTGAAATATCAATTAGGTGGCTGGAAAATCTATTGTACAGAAATCAACTTGACGATAAGATACTTTTATTCGTGACAGATGCCTTAAAGTTCACAGATTCATTGAGTGTTCTTGAATTGAAAAATCTTGATAATAATAAAGATCTCATTTTTTGGCTACCTTTCTCAAAAACTTTGAAAAAGTTGATCCTCAACATCAGCAACTGTACATTGCTGTTGTGTCCAGAATGGAATTATAAGGAACCTATCAATCTAACGGAAGTCATAATTAAGTCCATGTTTATCCATGAAAGCACTCGATGTGTACTTGCTAAGGCTGTAGGCACATGCAAGAAACTTACCACGTGTAAATTTCCCCCATCTATTAGGACTAATGACATCAATGAGATCTTGTTGCCAAGGTCACACCACACATCAGTCTCTTGAATATTAAAAGTATAAATAAGGTTTGAGTAATTTGAAATTAGTCGGTGAAGTAATTGCTCTAGTATTCCATATTAAATAATTTTTTGCATACATATTTTACTTTATATGCTTCATCATAACTGTTTATTCCACATTTCTGTAGTATCACACCCAGATTCAAACTAATTAGGTATCTTCTTTGACATCAGCACATAGATAATTTTAGACTAATTGAATCAAACTCATAAATTTCAATTCATTTATACAGTAAAGGTAAAAATATTGTCAGGTATAAAAAGGGGGGTTACATGTAATAAATACCAAATTGCAATCATGTTTTGTTCTGAGGAAACAAGATTCATTTGATACACCTTGTTGAGGTCTGAATATTATAACTTTATTTAAAGAGGATAACACAATTAGCTAAGAAACAATCTACATTGAGGCCCTCATAAAAAGGAATTTATTTATTTTAGCTGCATCTCTGAAGCCACTGAATATACATGGTCGGGAAAAATGAAATAGAGTGGACATTTCTAATTTTAACTGGAATACTATTCCAAAGCAAAGTTCCAGAGTATTGGAAACTTTTTTTTTCAAATAATTCCTTATTTGGTTTTGGAATTTTATAATGTTTGGTAGACATGGATCGATGGTGGGGAGTATTGCCAGTTAGTCTATACTGGAATAATGATTGCAAATGTTCAGAATCGATATTATTGGATATCCTGTATATTAATTTGGCTTTTCTCAAACAGATTCGGTCATTAATAGGAAATATTTTTAACTTATCAGCTAAATTTTCCTTGCTTTCTTTCTGGATTGATATTAACTAAAATGCTCATTTTTGGAGATGTGCCAGCTTTGCTGTTTTTATCAATTGAATTACCCCATACTGTATTACAGTAGTCTAAATAGGGTTGTATGTAACTGTTATAAAATAGTTTTCTGTATCTTTCAGGGAGGATGTGTCTTATTCTATTGAGAAGACATAAACTTGAATTGACTTTTTTACTGATATGCTTGATATGTACAGTCCATGATAAGTTGTTGTCTACCAAAACACCAAGTAGATTATCATGACAGACCATTTGCAACCTTTTATCCTTCCATGTTAGACGTAGTTCATCACTATCAAGTTTTGTTCTTTTTTCTGTGTTGAGATAAGTAATATTTTAGTTTTACCAGTATTAACCACCATGGCATTGCATGTACACCAGTTATCCAGTTTGTGTAGGGCATTCTGTAGAGAAATTTCGAGTTCATACTTTGTGTTTTGGGTGTCTGACAATGACATGTCATCTGCATAAAGAGATTTGTAGATAATATTGAGTCCCTTAGTACAAATGGTATGTCATTAATAAATAAAAAAAACAGTAATGAACCTAGAATTGAGACTTGTGGTTTTCCACATCTAATTGTTCCAGGTTCAGATAAAACATTATTTATATAAACATGTTTTGTTCGCTCATTTGAGTAAGAATTAAACCATCTAACTGTGCTTTCATCACATTGGTAGATTTTCAGTTTTTTCAAAAGGATTTCATGATCTACCATGTCAAAAGCTTTCCTGAAATCTACAAATACAGATCCTGTTATTCTACCTTAATCAAGTGCTTGAAGCCATTTATCAGTTAGGGAGATCAAGGCAGTCTCACATGAATGTTTCTGTCTAAAGGGTGATTGATTAGGGTGTAACAGGAAGTGTTTGGTTAAATATGATATGAATGACTCATGGACATGTTTTTCAATAAATTTTGACAAGTTTGGTAGTATTGAGATTGGCCGGTAGTTATCAGCATCATCCTAGGACCAGATCTGTGAATAGGAGTTACTTTTGCAGTTTTCCATATTTTGGGAACAGATGAGGATGCAATTCTTAAATTGATTATGAATGTTAAGCTATCTACAATAGCAGAGGCAGAAGATTTAATGAGTCGTGGACCAATCTGATCAAGTCCTGTAGCTTTCTTAGTATCAAGTTCACTGAGATATTTCTTAACAAAGTTTTTTTATTACTGGTGGGATGGAGAAACATACCTCCTTAGAGATTTTGCTGCTGCAGAACTTTTTCAGTTCATTAAAGTTGTTTTCAATCACTGGTTCGTTTAACTTTGTGGTAATGTTGGTGAAAAAAAATCATTGAAAACATTTGCAATGTCATTGTCATCAGTGACTATGGTGTCATTTACCAGAAGTGAGTGAATTGTATTTATCTGATCATTGTGTGTTCCTCCAGTGAGTTCATTGAAGGCTATTCAAATCAAGTTTGTGTTGCTCTTTTTGTTTTCAAGCAATGATTGATAATAATTTTGTTTTAGCTTTTTTTAATCATACTTATTTTATTTCTCCACACTTTATATTGTGCATGGTTTCCCAAAGCCTTGAATTGGTCTCGTGTTTTCATAGCATCTGGGATTTCAGTATTAAGCCAAATAGGTTGGTTTTCATTCTTTGCTCTATGTATTTTCAGTGGTGCATGCTTAAAGACTACATCCATAAATAAGTCTGTCCGCACCCTCAGGGCTTCATCTATGTCATTCAAATTTTGGATCTTATTCCATGGAACTTTATATAGGTCATTGAGAAATTGTTCTTCATTAAAATTTTTGAATGATCTGTAAGTGATAGTTTTGTGTGTATTTGTCTTTTTTCCCTTGCATTGAACCTTTCTTGTCAAGAAAGTAGGATAGTGGTGTCTAAGACCAACGTTTGGTACATTAACACAAGCCATATTGTCTGGTAGGTTGGTATAAATGAGATCAATAAGAATGTTTGATTTTTCTGTTATCTTTGTGGGGTCATTTACCAGCTGGACTAGACCTAATGATTCAATAGATTTCATCTAGTTGTTCCTTTTTTGAGTACTGAGAAGGTCCCTATTTATATCACTTAGTATATATGTTTCCTTTCTCCTGTGCAAGAACATTTTCCATTTGTTTCAAAACGTTTTCATTCCAGATTGCTTTGGAGGAAGGAAGCCTATAAATGAAACCCACTAGGGATGATTTTGTATTGTTGTGCGAAATTTCCTCCAATATACTCTCAATTTCTTGTGACTCCAAGTCAAGTTTCCTTTCTGCATTTACCTCTTCCCTAATGTATACAAGACCTGCCCGTGATGTCTCTTTGTCCCTGTGTAGTGGTTTGTTGTAGCCCTGACAGTGAAATAGATCATCATTGTGGTTAGCATTTAATTTGGTTTCAGTGAGTCCTAACACAGCTATATTATTTTCCTTGGAAGACAACATTATTTTAATTTTATCTATTTTTCCCTCTATTCCTTATACATTTAAGTGACTTATGTTAAAACCTTTAGTATTTAGTTTCATATCAATTATATGTATGTTATGCAATTGGTACTCACTGAGATTGTCTCCATACTACTTTTATCATTCTTACATTCTATTTCCATACTTAAATGTTCATATACAAAAAGCGCCTTCAAAGTCACATACAGACCCTGAAAATCCATTGACATTTGCATTTACAACAGTGTCCATTGTATAGTTAGAGTAAAGAGTCTCACTAGGAAAATTTTGATTTGTTATGGATGAAGCATTGGCATTTTCCTCTTTGCCAGCTTCCTAGTATGTCTAATACATTGAGTGACAGAGGCTTTGTTTGAGTCCAGATTTATGGCATCTGAAGCACGCAATCTGTTTGCCATGATGGCATACTTGTGTCATATGGCCAGTTTCCCCACAGTAGATGCAGTACTCTTCATTATAGTGTCTGAAAATAGGGGCATACATGTTGATATTTCTCAGTTGTTGAGAGGTTCCTTTTCTGCTTAAATGAATTTTGTCTCTGTGGTAGAGACTTAGGTTGATATCCTGGTTCTGATGAAAGAATAATGTGTATTGAGGAATGTTGAAGTCTTCACATAGGTCAATTATCAGATCATTGATTTCTTTCATGGTGGAAGTCCTGATATGATTATTTTAAATGTATCTGGACTGCAATACTTAGCAGCATACAGTAAACTCAAAATCTGTTCTGATTTGGCTTAGTGACCTTCCATCACTGGCATCATTTCCACCTACTAAAATAATAATTTGGTTAGGTTAGTATTCATTATTCTTTGTAATGTGGTCGGTTTTTGCACACAATTTTTGCACACCTTAGAGTCTGAACATCTGTTTTAAAAAGTCTCATTTGTATTATACTTTCCAATATTGAGGAGCCAGTTATTAGAGTCCTATCTTTTTTGGTTTTTGATTTCATGTGTTGGAATCTGGTTTGTATTTCAGACACATCTCTTGTAGGAAGGGGTACTGAACTTGGTGTCTCCATTGTATGAGTTAATTGAGCTGATGGTGACACATTTGTCTGCACACTGGGAAGTGCAGTTGTTTGTCCATGCAATAGGCTTGTCTGAGCTGAGGGCCTTAGGTGTACACTTATTGCTGTGGTAGTTGTGACACATGACTCAGAGGGGGGGTACTCTTGTTTGCAATGCAGGATTATTTTGGGTGCCAGTTGTTATTTGCATGGTCACTTTACATTTTCTCATGGCTGGTATTGGGATTATCTGTGTCTGAGCATCTAACATTGTTGCTATTTGGGAGTCTGTCTGAATCGCTATTTCAAATGAGGTTACTTGCTTATTAATTCTTCTCTGTGCTGACTTAAAATAGCATGTAACTGTAGTTCTAAGTCTTCAATTTGGGCCTCCAAGTTCCTAATTGCTTTTTGATGTACACACATGGAGAAATCATTGTGTTTAAAGCCATCACTACATTGGTCATGATTTACGGAACACATAATTTCCTAACACTCTGGAGGGGTGTTAATTTTATTGTCAAAGTCATCTAGGTCAAAGACTTTAGGAGAAGTTTCATGTTTGGAATTACATCCACCTACTGGTGTAGATATCAGCATATAACTGCTTTTAGCATGGGTATTCTCATCCTGTATACATTTACTGATAATATGATCTAACCATCTAATACAGTTCAGCGCCTGTATGTGTAGGACACATGTTGTTTTATACAATGTAGCTGTCACAGTATTTTTCTCTTGTGATGGTCTCAACCAATGATCGATCTACAATTTCATCCAAAAGAGTCCCATGACTTGCATATGCTCAAACAATGAGTCACACTCAAATCTAATGAGTACAATGATTGTGCTAAAAATATGGCATATACATTGAGATACATTTTCTTTATGTATAATACTCAATTATTACAACAAAGTCATTATTAACCACAAGATCAACTCCTTCTGTTTACTTTCATTCACAAATTGGCCTCTCTTCCTTAGATCTCCAGGCCTGTAATACTGACTTGTAGTCAAATGGCACAGTACATAGTTTTACTGTAATACTGACTTGTAGTCAAATGGCACAGTACATAGTTTTATTGTAATACTGACTTGTAGGCAAATGGCACAGTACATAGTTTTACTGTAATACAGACTTGTAGTCAAATGGCACAGAACATAGTTTTACTGTCATACTGACTTGTAGTCAAATGGCACAGTACAGTTTTACTGTCATACTGACTTGTAGTCAAATGGCACAGTACATAGTTTTATTGTAATACTGACTTGTATTCAAATGGCACAGTATATAGTTTTACTGAAATACTGCCTTGTAGTCAAATGGCACAGTACATAGTTTTACTGTATTACTGACTTGTATTCAAATGGCACAGTATATAGTTTTACTGTAATACAGACTTGTAGTCAAATGGCACAGTATATAGTTTTACTGTAATGCTGACTTGTATTCAAATGGCACAGTACAGTTTTACTGTATTACTGACTTGTAGTCAAATGGCACAGTATATAGTTTTACTGTAATGCTGACTTGTAGTCAAATGGCACAGTACATAGTTTTACTGTATTACTGACTTGTATTCGAATGGCACAGTATATAGTTTTACTGTAATAATGCCTTGTAGTCAAATGGCACAGTACATAGTTTTACTGTAATACTGACTTGTAGTCAAATGGCACAGTACATAGTTTTACAGCCATCAGTTTGTGCTAAATCTCAATATTCAGGCTGTTTCTAGCTTTAACCAGGATTCTGTTCTGGGCAGAAAACCCACACTCAAATCCAGCAGTATGTACTGCTGACGTTAGTGCAAGTGCTGCTACCTTGAGCAAGTTTAGAAAATCCTCTCTGTGGTGGCAGTCAATTAATTGCCACAGTTTACACATCACATCTGGTTAGCACTTCTCAGCCAGTACTACATTCTTAAGGAAAGTCCACTCTAGTTTGCCTTAACATAGTCAATAACAGGTTCTGAAGTTTTTCCTCAATACTTATGTTAGTTTCCCATTAGACAGTTTTTGCTTCTCCATAATATGTACAGTCTGTCAATCTCTTCATCTCCGTATGTATCCACTTCTCCATATGTATACACTTCTGTTTTTGACATCATGCTGATCAGTCACATAGCAAGAATACCAAAACTTGTAAGTAGGTCATCTGCTGGAAATCTGGATTGAATGTTCTCAACTAATGAGTCAATGAAGAGTTTAGTGATTTTCTCCAGACTGAAGTTGATTTTTGTGACTTGATGCTCCTTAAATTTATTGCCCTTCAGGTCTTCCTGGAGCTTTTGCATGTATGGAGTTTCAAAGCTATATACCTTATGCAGCTCAGTAATACGCTGTTCATTTTTCACCTTCACAAGGCCATGTCCACATTTTCTTTCTGGAAGAACTGACTAAGAATGGTTACAGGTGCCATTGCATCCATCATCATGTATATTGTAGAAATAAAACTTTCATTAGCTATCTTTTTCTTAACCAGCTTAGTGATCCTTGTGACTGGCTTCAGAGAGGTAAGTAAGCATGCTATCAAGAGTTCTTCATTCAGCAGTCAGGGCAATGAAGTAAGACAACCACCTCACTGAATGGAGCTCCTTATATATATGAGACATGGATCATCTAAAAATTCCTGTATAGCATGTAGTCAAGCCTCTCATCGACTGCTTCCTTTAAAATAGTAAAAATGATCAGTCAATATTTGCTGATGCTTTTTTAATGGTTCCATTTTCTCTGCGGCCTGGAAAGTGCACAGTGCCAACCTGTTGGCAACACAGTGAACATTATACCTATGAGGATTTTCTCTTCTCAGCTTTGCAGCTGCTCCTTTTTCCTTGCTCATCATATCAGATGCTCCATCTGACCCCAAACTCGTTTTTGCTATTGGAACACCCGTTTCTGATATTTCATTCATTATGGATGAAGCGATTCTTTTCCCAGTGGCATTTAAGCATTCAACATTGCACACATAATGACACTCTGGAATAAAGTCTTCATTCAATATCTGAGCATACATGACCAGTCTTTTCCTATTGCTATCATCTACAAGTAATGTTACCACAGGAGATTTCTTAATTTTTACAGTTACATCATTGTTAGCAAACTCTGCTAATGAATCCAGGAGCTTACTGGCACTCACTGAAGATTCATAATTGATATTACTTTTTCTGAGGACTTAAGGATCTATAATTCCCAATTCATGTAAGAGATTCACAAAAGACTTAAACTTGTTCAATGGGATGTCTTCATCTGCCATCCATTTAAATTTAATAACCTTCAGTAAGGTAGTTATAGCTTTATCTTGATCTGAGCTTTGAACTACATTTTTCAAAGTTTCGTAACTCTGGAGCTATTAGACATAATTTGTGGTCAGCAAGATTGGCGTGTCTGGTTAAGGTTGAATTCTGAAAATATTTATTCCTAGCAATCTTGTTCATACCATTTACCTTTTTATTGTCTGTGCATATCTCACAATACATAAAGTCCTCATTTTTTTTTGCATAGCCATTGTCATATAGTAGCCACACATGCATTGTTAGCCACTTCGGCTGAAACTGTCAAACTTTTGATAATTTATGCATTATGCTAGAGGCTGAGCATATGTTTGCATCCTGAACATCAGATGAAGAAACCAAATGCTGCTGATCAGTGGATATTGAATCATGACATAAAATATCCAATGTCTTTTGCTTAGGGTCAATTTTCATCATCTTCTTTGGCAGCATTTTAACCAGGAACATGAGGGGAACTGATGACTCCCATAATAGTATAAGGAGTGGTACCACATGACCGGTGCAAAGATAATATTTGTCTAGTGAAAAGAAAGTCCAGTTAAAAGAAAATCACAGTAAGCATGTTGTTGTTCCTTTAAAATTTCTTGCGTCCAAAGGAATGCGGAATGCACTTATGAACAAATAATGAGTCCCTGTCAGTTTTTGTGTGTGCTGGTTGCAGGATGCAGGGGTCGATTAATCACTGGTCTCAACATATCCAGATATCATATCATACTTGTTCTTTGCACTGACTTAAAACAAAACTTGAACGGAGTTTTGTATTCTTTCAGTCTGGAAACTCTAAAATTGAAGAAATTGAGCATAAGTAATGGAAAGGAAATATGGAGAAGGGATTGCTTCATCTTTTGTCCTTATACATGAAGTACAATGACTGGGAAATGGCCACATCTGTGGCTTTATCTATCCAGTAAGACAAATACCCCAAATTTTAAATGCTTTTTTTTCACATCAAATTTGGTTATGGATTAATAGTCTGGTATCCCATCTTCTATATAATTAAAAAAACAGCTGGAGGACACCTGTCAGTTTTTCTTTCAAAATATTGCTTGTCAGAATATTGCTATCCTGAACTTGTAACTCTTGTAACAGGACTGACTAATTAGATATCTAACTGATGATTTATGGATAATAATTGAAATAAATCAATTACATCTACATCATGAATAAAAGCAGCATCTGTGTGATTAGGATAAAATGTGTCTATTTATCATGTACTTTTAATACTTTAAGAAACAACTTCAAACATTATGTTAGGAATGTACAAATCTTCTCATGTAAAACATTTTCTTAATATTTTTAAAATATTAGTGACAATTTGCAATTGGCACAAAACAACAAAAGATGCATTATTGTTTCAGGTTTCATTATATTGGTGTTAAAAATTTATTAGGATATAAATTGTAACTCGTATAACAGGTTTGGTGCTGGAAGTCTCTATGCTACACATTTCAATAATTTATATTCCGCTTCTTCATTGCCCCTTCATTTTACCAACTTTATTGTTCAGATTTGGCTACCAATGGTAATTCTGATGTAATCAAAAAATAAAAATATTTATGTACAATGCATTGTTTGGTATATGTGATCTGTAATGTTTTAAAAAAAGTATGTGCTTTAAAATATTGATATAGTGAAGAAAAATGAATTTGTTTGATTAGTTTCATTTGTAGTATATAAAATAAATTCTTTATGAACCCTTGGCTTTTATGTGTGCTCCATAGCATGCCAACTTGCTTAGGTGACTAAGTACTTGATGTCAAAGGAATCTTTTTGATTTTTATTATTTTTCTCATTCTGCTGTTGAAGTCAAAATCAGTTTAAGAAATATAATGTTTAACAAAACTAGGTTACCTATTGTTTTATTCAAAACTGCTATTGTGGCCTAGTTTTTAGTGTCCACTTTGGATGCAGGAGGCCATGGTTTCAAAAGCCCTGGCCAAGTCATACCAAAGACTTTGTACTAACAGCTGCCTTACTTGACGCTTAGCATTCAAAGGTTAGTGTTAGGACTGGTCGGCATGGTGTCAGGATAATGTGACTGGGTGGGACATCATGCTACATGTATGCGCCATGATGCCCCAATGATAGACATCACTATAAACTGCCACACTGCAAACATCATAGCGACATAACTGAAATATGTTTTTAAAGCTATATTGAAAGTCTTAATCATACACAAACTTTCTTTTTCCTCAATGCTATTAACTTTTTATTTGCTTGGTTAAACAAATATACCTCAACTTAAACCAGCTTTGGCTTTAGTTAGATATCATTGCATTTCAACCAGCTGAAATGTATGTCAGCTTAACTTGAAAATGCATCCACTTGCTTGTGTCAGAATTTGAATCCATTACAAAAAAGACATTAAAGTAAGTATAGTTTGACTAAAGCAATTATAATTAAATTTGTGGAAAAGGATCAGTATTGTTTACCAAGTGTGAGAGATATTCCTGAATTTTGGACCTTTATTTCCCCATGTAGTCAACCAGGAAAACAGGATATACAACACTGTTTATTTTGGCAGTGGCCCAAAAAACATGCATATCAGGGTAGACATTTTATATTGAAGGACTACGGCCACCATGTGAATTTTTGATTTTGTAGAGAAACCATTGAGATCTATTGGGATTGAAACTGTAGTTTGTGAAACTGTACTGGAGACAATTAAAGTCTTAGTATACTTTGCAAACTTTTTAGTTGAGCATATTGTTTATGTTTACCATCACAGCACCAGTCTCCAGTCAGACTTCTTACCTTTCTAAATGCATGTTTTCCACCATGACAATATGAATTCACAATATTTCATAACAGCATACTGAAAACTTTTAGGAGGATATTGACTGTCTTGCTGAGATGGTCTTTTTAATGTTGAAAGGCTTGATGTTTTTGTATATATGAAGAATATGAAATCAAAAATGAGTTTTTTAATATTAGACAATTGAAGGAAATTGTTTTGTGTCATCATGACAAAATCATGTAGATGGTATATCTCAGATATCTTGTAGTTGTTAATAATATGAATTATATAATCCATTAATTTTCTTTTTTATGCCATCGTTATCATCATTATTTCCTTTTGATTTTATTTCCTATCATTAGAAGTCGAGATGCTGTATTTCGTTCAGTATAACATATAATTTTAAAACTTGTTTCTTATTTTCAAAGCATGGTATGCATTTTATAGAAGAACAAGATAAAATCTATTTTCATGTTGATCTGATGCAAGGATTAAGGCACGATAGCTGCCTAAACATGTCATGTCCTTATGAATTATTAAATCAGTTGCACATAACATTCTGTCTAAATTATTTACTGGTACTAATAAATAATGTTCACAAACTTTGATAGTCTTTCTCTTTGATTGTTTGTGTTCATAACACTGCTTTCCCACTTTTTCAATAATGGGTAACAATTAGACCCTTTTGTCGAACCTGGCTGAAACAGTGCATATGCTTGCTAAGTGAAATAGTCAACAGTTATGTGAGCCAGATAAACAATATCAGGCTGATTTGGGCCTCTTGAGTTTTTTTATGAATTTATTTCTTTTATGTAATATTAAAAATGAAAACTTACTTTTACAGCGTATTAAACATTTTTTTGTAGATAATTAACTCGTAGTACTTTCAACAGTTCAGAAAATAATTAGCTATATATAAGTTCTGCTTTATTAAAATAAAATGTGTTTTCCATCTACCTGTTTTATGTGTATATTTTCATGGCCTGAAACAGTTTAGGGAGATAACCCATACAGGACTAATATAAATTGATGCCAATATGTAAGGAGTTTATCAGCTTGCTTTGGAGTTCTTCAAGAAAGTGCATGGCAGGAATAAAATAGCATGACCATGTGATCTCGACTTGTCCCCAATATATATAACTGCCATAGGGTGGAATATATTATGTTTTCATGTCCATCTATCTGATACCAATTTAATTTTGAGTTGTATAAAAGTTCGTACAATTTGTGCTTGACTTACATTTAAGGTAATAAAGACACCTATTGATTCAGGTGTCTAAAGGTGAAAGGTCCTGATAAGCATAATAAGAAAATAGTAGTCTCTGATATGTTTAGTTCAAGACCATATACCTCAACAAAGGTAAAAGTCGTATTGATTAGAAATCTCCAGAGGCGACAATATCCTACTACATGCAAAACTACTGAATATTATATAATGTACTGTTCATGGAGTCTTTGTTTTCAGTTATTTTATATTTACATCCATACATGAAATGGTTGGTTTAACATTTCATTTTTTTTTAATATTGATATGCACCATGCAGTAAATGGCAATGGCTTGACCATTTGCAGTAAATGGCCATGGGTCAACTGTTTTGCAGTAAATGGCAATCAGTCGACTATTTGCAGAAATTGGCAGTGGGTTAACTATTTTGCAGTAAATGACAATGAGTCAGCTTTTCAGCAGTAAATGCCAATGGGTAAAGAAGTTTTCACTAAATGGCAGTGAGTCAACTATTTTGTCATGTATAATGGTTTTCTTTTATGTAAATTCACGCTTCTTCAACATTCGAGGACATACCAAATTTAATGAGCTTTATATCAAATTTTGAATTTAGTTCTTTAAATACATACAAGGAATTGAAAAGTGATCATATTGAATGTCAAAATTTGAATAAATGAATGCAGGTCTTCAAACTATAGGTTTTTTCTGCCACAGTTATTAAATTGAGTGGGAGGAGTGATGATCTCTCTCTCTCTCTCTTTTATCAGTTTCCATTACAAAATGATTGTTTGGACACAAAGATAAGAGCAAACAAGAAGAGTCTCTCTCCTCTCTCTCTCTCTCTCTCTCTCTCTCTCTCTCTCTCTCTCTCTCTCTCTCTCTCTCTCTATTTCTCTCTCTCTCTATTTCTCTCTCTCTCTCTCTCTCTCTCTCTCTCTCTCTCTCTCTCTCTCTATTTCTCTCTCTCTCTATTTCTCTCTCTCTCTCTCTCTCTCTCTCTCTCTCTCTCTCTCTCTCTCTCTCTCTCTCTCTTTCCTAAACTGGTAATAAAGCAGAGACACTTGTGCAATGGCCTGTCTTCTGTTGACACCACTATTCCTATACTTCAGGAGGATTGCCATGAAACTTTACATACAAGCACACATTCATCTGAAGGTCTGGTCTAGTTCAACGAATATCGCCCTCTCCCCACATGCATGAAGACATCTTGAATAGCTTGTTGCTTTCTATTCAACTTTTAATGTGTGGCTGGATAAGATTAATAGAGATGTCAGCCATATAATAATTTATATTGATTCAATTCCTGATGATTCATTCCATTAAATATTATGAATGATACCCATATTTGTGGCTTGATGAATTTTCACACAAGCATATTAAAATGTAGATAAATGTACCAAATTCAATTTTAACTCAAATGATCTCAATAATATTAGTAATGGCATACAGAACATCACCACTGATTGAATACATGCAGAAACAATATGGTCTGCTTACATGCAGATTCTTTGATGCTAGGACCTGTTGAAGAGTTGATTATTTCTAAAACGTGATCACCTTTCATATTCAGCTGCCTTCTCTCATAAGGTAGTTGCCTCCCTTGTGGTGAGTTGCATCACAATACACTGAAATCATATAGGTTGATGTGCTTCTTGTAGATAGAAGGATGTAAAGAAAACTAGCTGATGCAGATGATATTTTTTTACATAGCTCTCACAACTCCTCAACCCTTTATAAGAATGAACACTTTCACACTCTTGGACTAATATGGACTAATATGGACTAAACAGTCCATTCTTTTTCAAGATTTATTCAATCAGTGGCCCTGATTGATACCTGCAAATTTTTATCCAAAGCCAATTAACCTAATTCTGGCCAAGACTGTCAGATTTATTTGTATGTCAGCCATCTTTTCAATAAAAGCAAGATTTTCTTATTGCTTACATCCATGTCTGCTGTTGTGAAGAGACTTCCCCGGCAAAATAAGTGTATTGTAATGCTTCTTTCAGCGATGTACTGTTTAAATGAAGAGTTGAACCATGCTTGCCTTATCTCCATAGTATTATTTTCACATGCTTAATGATTAGGAGAGATTTATTTTACATCTCTGTTCATCATCATGCACGGATCGGTGTGTGATGGAGAAAGAGCCGGTTCACTCTTCTCATAAAATTAACTGAAAAATTACTTGAAACATGTTCTTGAGAAAGTGGGTTTCTTTGCATTTGGATTGTAAAAAGTATGCATGAAAATTCCTAAAAATGCACGTGCTTACATGACCTTTTAGCCTTGAGTCCATACCAGGGATTTTCATCCTACAGACGCCAATACGCTTACGCCTCTTTCCCTGTCAGTGAAACAAATCAATTTTTTGGCGTTCTAGAGACTGCCCTAATTGCATCTGCCATGCATGTAAATTAGGAGCAAGAGATGGGGGTGGGGTCTGTTAGAACATTTGTGGAGGCCTCGAACTCTACAAACCTGTGCTGGGGCAGCTAAGTTGGAGGAGAAACCTTCCACAAATTCTGCCTGCAACCAGACAGACATTACCTAGCCACAGTGCAAGACCAAGTTACAATCTGGACATCTCCCAAACCTTGATAAGCAAACATCCAAGCCAAGAGTTGCGCAGAGAGGGCAATTAATCAATTGAAGTTTGATAATCAAAATAATAAAGAAATGGCAATCAACTAACTGTTCCAGTCTAAAGGCATTGTAATAGTCTGTTCCATTTTAAAGGAATGGTAATGGTCTGTTCCCTTCTAAAGGCATTGCAATGGTATGTTCCATTGTAAAGGCACTGTAAATGTATGCTGTATTCTAAAGATATGGCCAAATGAATTCCAAATTGACATGTATAGTCTGGGCTGTGAAAGATACTATGATTGATATAACTATCATGTCGCTAAATTAAATCCAGTCTATCACTATCACATTAGTTTACCGATAAGCTGCGGATGTGAGACTTGTTTTGGAATTGTCTGATTGGTCACGTGATTCTTTGCAGCAGTACGGTAAATTAATCTGAGGCGACTATCTCGGGTACTTGTAAGCAGTACCTGGTGTAGCTTCGTGTGGTAGCCAATCAGAAAACTTTTATCATTTTGTTCATTTTTATATAGTCTTAAGCCCCGACGGAAAGCGTCTTTTTAAAAGTTTGTTTACATTATTGTTATCAGACTTATTGCACAAGCATTATGATTTTTATGATATGTAAATCGTTTTTTTTTTTATTGTAGGAGATAGTCTAGCTTCACTGATTTGCGTGTGATTTGAGTGTGATTTTTTAATGAAATATAATTCATCTTTTAAATCGTGGCAGTCACTCGATTGGTTTTATTTAAAAATATAGTTAACATGATGCATTCCGATATTTCACACTGACAAGAAGAAAAAAAAAACGAGAGAACTCACGCCAGGAGCTTATACATTAGAACATAATGAACAAGATATAAATAACTGCAATTTTATCACCTGTAGAACTGCTCTCAGGATACACTGGAAATGTACATAATAAATTTAAGCGTAGACGTGGCATATCAATTATTATGGACGGACATTTCAATTTGCTTCCGGCATATTTTAATAAAGTATTCTTAAGCAAATTTTTACCACAAACTCCCCTACAAAACCGATTAAAAGTGATCCTGAGAAAAATCAGAACAAATGGTCTATCTGGAAAGAAAATCCAAGCTCTCTGATTTAATGGTTATATCTTATAGCTACAAATTAAGCAGTATTAGAAGCTGTTCTAATTATTGACCAGCTGTGCATCTACACATCTATTCACGATCCTTTTTTTACCGCTCCGGTGGCCTAATGGTCAGAGCGTAAACCTCAGATGCGGAAGGTCGTGGGTTCGAGCCCCGTTTGAGTCATACCAAAAGACTTGCATAAATGGTACTAACAGCTGCCTCGCTTGGTGCTCAGCATTACGAGGTTAGTGTTCGGACTGGTCAGCCTGGTGTCAGAATAATGTGACTGGGCGGGACACCATTCTACATGTCTGGAGCATGATGCCGCAGTGCTAGACATTACTATGAACTGCCACACTGCAGACATCGTAGGAATATGACTGAAAAATTGTTAAAAGCTACATTAAAAATCTAAATCACACACACATTCACACACACACCAATCCATTTTATTGCGATAGCGCAGGTAATAAGTACGTTATAATCATCCAAGTTTATATACGTTATCTTTATTATTATAATTAGCTGGCATTAAGACATTTTCAGACCAATACAACTTTATTTCTGTACTTTACACAGTTTCAGGCCAATGGAGCATTATTTAGAGGTTTTACGTTCTTTTTTGCTAAAACAAGTACACTTAATAGGTAAAGATTACTTCAGTGACAAAACAGACATTATTCCATGCAAATTTACAAGGTGAAGCTTGAGTGACAACTTAATCCAAGTACACTTTCTACGTGAAGACTAATTCCTAGACAGTTCAGATATTACGTTAAGTAGACATATCAGGTGAAGACTATTTCAGGGACAGTTCAACATTATTTCGAGTAGACTTTATTTCGTAAAGATTATACAGTTCAGATATTACTCCATGTACTCTTGCCAAGTGGTGACTGCTTTATGGACAGTTCAAACACTGCTCCACGTACACTTACCAAGTGGAGACTGCTTTAGGGACAGCTCAGGCATTACTCCAAGTAGACATAACAGATGAAGACTACTTCGGGGATAGTTCAAACATTATTCCAAGTACACCTAATAGGTGAAGATTATATAGTTCAGACATTACTCAAAGTACACTGACTAGGTGAAGATTATATAGTTCAGGCTTTACTCAAAGTACTCTGACTAGGTGAATATTAGAATCATACTATACTACAGTAAGAAGTAAGACTTTAAGAATTATACATAGAAGATTTCATGTAATCTCTGATTCTTTCCTGACACCAGAATTGCAATCAGTATAATTTGCACATGTCGTGGTTGCTATCAGCTTTTTACCTGAGTCCTGGTGTTAATCCTCACTGACCATTGCTTCACGTTTTGAATTTAAAGTCACTGTTCTATGCTATAATATAACTGCTGACTTCGTAAAACGTTTGAGGCTTTACTCCCACAACGAAAACCCCAACCAAATATTAAACGATTTTGTCTACAACATGAAAGCTGCTTTAAGTACTGTTTACGACAAGTTCTTGAAATAGTTGCCTCAGACTGTGATTTACCCTGCAGGACACACGGTACTAATTGTATGGAAAAGTAGGAACTAGCTTGGAAATAGAACATAGAATATATATGGGTTTGTGTTGCCAAGACTGGTTGATAGTGAAAGTTATATTGTAGGAAAAAGAATCTTTTGAGAGCTGTGAATAAAAAAAATATAGAGACATTGCTTTCTTGATGGAATTTCAGTCCTTAAATAGTTTTGAGCTTGGAACACGCATTACTGAAATTAGCACCTTACCTTTTGTTGCGGAACTGGAAGCACATGTTTCGGTCACATTTAAGTCCAGAAAATTCCGTGGCTCATATCCTTTTCACTACACAGAAGCTGTCATCAAGGTTTCATCTATTCTGATAAATATAGGTTTGATCATGAGCATTCCGAAATTTGAAGTTATTTCATGTATCCATACACAAAATGTATTGGCATGAAAGAAAATGAGTATATATTGAGTACTGGCATTAAAATGTGTAGAAATATTAGAGAAAAACCGAGGATATCAATAATTTTCTTTATATGAAAACGATGGCTATTCATTCTCTTAGTCACTTATTAAAGTGTTTGTCCAATATATTGCATATTACATTTGTTACAGGCTAAGAAATAGATCACATCAGTCGATACGCAGATAGTGTTATAACGTAGAGAAAATACTTCCTTTGTATTAGCGCTACTGACAATTGCTTCAACAAGTGGGATTCATAAATTAGATACTTTGTATCCTAATGGCTTTAATACCATTGCACTTTATAAAATTATATATTTTTTAAATTAATAAATTGTATATCATTTATAACGATATAATTATATGTATGACTTTGTCTCTATTTTAGTTTATTATTTTACTGATTTGGGTTTAATTAGAGACTCGTATATCTTTTCGATCCTGTCATTATATATATATATATATATATATATATATATATATATATATATATATATATATATATATATATATAATTGTTAAAATGATGCATATTTTTATGACGATATATAATGATATAATTGTTATTTTAAAATATAAAGACGTAATCCGTTTCTTTCAAAACATTTTGTACCTGAAGAAGCATGTACTAAATGCGACTATAGTTGCATAAAATTATCAGCGTTTGTGGTGTTTTTATCCCCATCATGTAATTCGCCTTAAAACCCCTCGTAGTTTTAGTCTGGTTTCCTGACTTCTAACCACTATGTTATTCTTCGTTTTGAGGAGTTTAAGGAAGTTGTAACAAGTTAGGGAACCAGACTAGCGAAGTTTTTTTTTTTTTTTATCTACAACATCCGCGGTTATGGTTCGAGTTGACAGAATTTGTCGAGACTGATGAAGGAAAGTCACCGCTGAGGACTTTGCAATTTCTGCATAGTATCCCCAAAGACGTTAACATTATTTAACAGGTGCTTAAAACACTATTTTGATTAGATCACGAATGTCATGGCACAAAATTGACGCTTGCTCTTGCGACATTTCATGAGAACCAATCCTACTTTCGGTACCGTCATCTTGCTTTAAAAATATCGCCGACTCAAGGTACTCATTGTTTCTTTTTATGTACTTTAATTTGGTGAAACAGATATGCCCTTATTATACTTTAGCATTATATCAACAAGTAGGTCTCTGCACTTTTGATGATTTTAAAATGCACTGGAGATCATGCAAAGCCCACAAATAGAGAAGGTATCCAGAACAGTTAAGGAAACCAGTGTCCCGTTTGGTGGCATTCAGATCATTGTCGCTGGTGGTTTCTTTTAACTGAAGCCTGTGCCAAATGATGTGTACCATGAGAAAGGAGAATTCATTATCATTAATGAGTAGATTCACAGCCTGATTCCACATCATTATGTTTTTCCACAAGTACACAAACCAATGGAAGGTAATTTGAACACTATTTTTTAATAACAATAAACATCACGTGAAAGAAGAGGAAAAGATGAAACTAAATGAAATATCTTCCTTCTCTTAGAAAATTTGCATTTTGTTCTTTCTATCGTTTTCAGTAAAAAATTTGGATATGTGTAAACACACACATACACATACACACACACACACACACACACATATATATATATATATATATATATATATATATATATATATATATATATATATATATATATATATATATATATATATATATGCATGGGCATGCAAAGATGAAGTCACACATCCAGTACTTGCTCTTGATCCTTTAAGGACCTGCTCGAAAGGAAATCGGCTTAAACTTGGGACTTTGGAGTGAAGGTCAGAGCAAGTAAGCATGAGAACACATGCATACAAACACAGCCTTTCCTAAATACATTACAGCAAAGTTTTCACTTTGATGTTTTTACCTAGGTGACATGTTTAAATTTGTCTGTGAAATAAATAAACATACTTGTTTTCTAAATACCTGACAAGAGAGTTAATCAAAGCTGTACATGAACTAAGAGGGGGTGTGCAGTTATCTAAAGACATAGAAAATCTGCTGCTAAAATTAGAACATCCACTACCAGCTGGTAATCAGCCCATTTTAATTTTTGTCCTACATTATGGTGTTAAAAAGTGCAACTCAATTTGCTAGAGATGGAAGATAAGTGCAGATCCCTCATTAACTTATAATGTCAATTGCTCGCAGTAGTATTTGATCGTGCCTGTCATAAGTTTCGTGTGTTTGGAAATACAGCTTTTCTCTATATTTATTTATGGACTCCATTGCTACTGAAATCAGGTCTGAGTCAGATTAAATTCTTGGTTAAGTTTTCAATTAATGTAAGACGTTTGTTGTTATACTATAACTATAAAATGGAGAAATAATTTCTTAAAAATATTTTCTACAGCAGTCCTGACCTCACCGTGGCCAAGTGGTCAGGGCATCCTACTTTGATGCAGGAGGCTGCTGGTTCGAACTCCGGCTGAGGTATACAAAGGACTTTTAAAAATGGTGCTTATATTTGCCTCACTCGAAGCTCCGTATTAAGAGGTTAGTGTTATGACTGGTCAACCTGGTGTCAGGGTGGGATATTGCCCCAGTGATAGACATTGCGATAAACTGCCACACGTCGGACCTTATAGTGATGTGATTGAAATTTTTAAAAGTTACATTAAAATTCCATATCACACACATACATTACAGCAGTCCTGAACAAACCCATTTCCATTCACAAACAAAGTTACATTTAACAGCATACACAAATATCCTTTTAAAGTTCATGTTGTATGAAAGCTGCAAACTTAAACTCTTTGATACTCATGGTTTTCCTCCTCTTTGTCAATCACATAGAAAGTAAATATAAGGCTGCAGCAATACCACTATTTGATTATCTGCTTCTAGATTTTAGTGAATTTCCCAGTATGACAGAAATGACTGTTGAACAATATGTTGATTAGGAAGGATGTGTATCATTCCCATTGTGAAGGCTGCGTTCTTGACAGAAGTGATTATCCAATATGTCAGTATTAACCCTTAATGGCACAGTCTCTTGCATTTCTCAGGAAATGTTACTAACAGAGATTCAAGATAATCCACAGCATTAAATCGATAGCAAACATTATAATCTTTTGCCCTTGGCTATACTTTCATAATTCATGGCTGAAATAAGTCATTTTTGAACCATTGCAAAATATGGCACAAATACTGCAGACGATCGTCATCAACAATCTTGACAGGCCTGTTAAGGTGTGATCCACTCGGTAAACTTGCCTGATAACTCTTCATTAGGAACAGAGCATTATAATCCAACATTTATTCAGCCAGATGATTTCGCATCTTCTCTGCTGAATTTTGATACAAGTGAGCATCTGAAACTTTGAGAAATATTAGTCTGCACCTCTCTATCCCAGTGAACTGCACTGATCCAGTGTTTTCACAAAATGTAGTTTCCATTCAGTTTCAGTTTTCTTAAATGCAGACCTTTTATGTCACCACTTTTCATTACACCATTTCTGATCTTTTTTCATATTATGCAAAACGTCTTGGGACATTGTAACTGATTTAGTTGGATTTATAAATTGTCTGTTTTCTTCAACACCATCCTGTAAGATGTCATCCACAGAAAATCCCCAGTCCTGCAATCTAGCATTGACATCCCATATCATGATGTGCACTTTAGTAGCTTTCACACTATATCTTGGATAATAAACAATTGGGAATCTGAAGTCTGTGTATCACAAGAAACATCTGTATTACGTCTGTTGCTGTTCCACATTTCCTGAGATCATTATATTCACCCCCAGTGTGAACACATCCAACTAAATGAGTTTTGCCACCTTTCATATCCAGTACAAGATCCTATTGAATTTTTTTTTCATCATGAATCAAACAACCAGCCCTTCCCTCCTCAGAAAAATTTGCATCTTTCGCAGCCTGGTACATCCACAGAAAACCTTTGTCCTGTGGTCCTGCTTCTTGTGGAACTCACGGAAGAATCTGATGACAAAATCTGGAATGCATCAGCCTTTTATAATTATCAGAATTGTAATGTTTCACATTTTCAGTTGCTGTCAGAGACTTTACTAGCATAGAGGAGTCCATTTTTGGCACACCATTGCATACATACATCTTCATAACAATGTCTAATATCCTCTGCAGACATATTTGTGTACATACAAATTCATCACTAATACCTAATTTACACAGGTCAACAGTTTTGTTTCTTATGTAAGTGTCCAGCTTGTGTCTGATATATTGACAGTTTTCGTGATAATACCGACATTGACATTAATTGAAGATCCAACAACAATTGACAAATCTTTCACAGAAGGTAGAATTGTTACGTTTCTAGGAATACAGGTTCTTAGTTCATCAAAAGGTGTCTTTACCTCATTCGGAGAATTCCCTTTTGAGACACAAGAGAGTCCCTCATAACATATTTCTTTCTTGCCTGAATTGCGTCGTGTGACCTTCTTTACACGAGGGAAAAGTTTTAATAAAATGTTGACAGTGTCTTTGATGTAACACCTTTACATTCTCTCATTATGTCATTAAATATTAACGTCGCCTATTGATCTTCTTGGAGTCTTTCTATCAGCCTACAATAAGAAAAACGTTCTGATATGTATCAGTGATATAATCCAGAATATCTTTAAAAATGTAGACATACATCCAAATATTGCATTACTCCAAAGAGCATGGAAACCTCAAGTAATTTCAACTAATATATCTGATAATTCATTCCTCATTGATTAGATTATTTGATTAGAACAACTGTAAAATTGGGTTATTAAAATAAATTTCTTATATACTGATTGTTAGAAAAGAATGAGTTAGTGCTTACCATTTACCAAACTCCTTATATATAAACACTGTCACCTGATAATATTCTAAAAAAATGCATACCTGATACATGTCAGTAATTCTAATAGAAAAACCAATCTAGTCATTAATAAGAGCAACCATGACATTAAAGTGTATGTAAACTACTGTATACAGTTACAAATTAGAGTTATGGATAAACGTTAATCATGGCAAACAACTTTTAAGCCTGAATTGTACATAACACTGTAAAGATGTTATTATATATATATATATATATATATATATATATATATATATATATATATATATATATATATATATATATATCAGTCTTTATATAGTGCAAGTGGAAAGTATCTCTTCTCATACAGTAAAATATTCTTTAAAGTGAAAGTTTATGTATGTCAAAACTTTTCTTCTTTATCCAGGTGAAGTCAAGGTATATCATAGCACAGATGAAGGTGAAACAGCAGCATTATTGGCTTGTCCTGCTTTGAAATATTTGTATCTTAAAGCAGGAGCTCCTATATTTCTGAATGTGTTCTTGTCAGATGAACTTGTAAAGGACTCAGATGAATTGTTGTTGAGATTCATAAGGACAGTGCTGAAGTTTCATATTACATTTTTGCAATCTATTAACCCGAGGAAGGAAACACTATTGCCTGTAGGAAATAATTGACTCTTCAGCTTGCATTTGCATTAACAGTGCATATAGCACAACGAATGACAATAAATAGACTTAAAATTGATTGCAGAAACATGACAATGCTTGGAAAAATTGGGGTGGCTGTTGGCAGGGCAAAATTAAAGAAGGGACAGAGATTGAAGAACTTTAGATCCTATCTAGTGAGAAGTCAGCCTCATTTTATCAAGAAATATTATGAGTCTCTATTTTGTCCAGTTGATGAAACATGATGTAGGGTGCCTCTTTCAGTAGACCGTTCAAACTGTCCTGAGAATAAACAGGAGTGTGAAAGGGACGCTGACAATAATGATGATATAGATGGTGTGGAAAGGGAAGATATTGAAAATGACAATGATGCTAATGTAGAGGTGATAAAAACAATGGATATATTTTAGAGTACTTTCCAACAAACTTCTGATAGTCCAATGCCTGCATCAATAAATATAGATGAAACTGCTTGATATGATTTCTTATCGGACTAAACATAATCAATAGCAAAATGACTCAAATACATAAATACAAGCTATTAAAGTCAACAATCATGTTTCTGAGTCTTTTGCTAGAAAGAGTTACTCCATGTGAACTAATGGAAAACTTTATAAACAATGTTTATAGTATATATTACTGTTTATAATATATATATATATATATATATATATATATATATATATATATATATATATATATATATATATATATACATATATATATATATATATATATTATGCTTAAAATCCTAAAACTTTAAGCAAGCATTTAATAGGAAAGCACATTTAACACTGCCCCAGTCAAGCTGGAATACCTAAAGGAAATGTTAAATTTCTCAGATTAGCCACCCTACATATGGAGCCAATAATTACAAACATAGCAATAAGTATATACATATTGTAAATGTTCTCGTATAGTTAGTTAACGATATTGAAACCCCACACTGAAATATCTGTTTCAGCATGTATGGATACAAATCCTGGAAACATTCAAATATACTTGCAGTGATTAGACCTAAACTAATGCTTGTAATTATATTTAAAGGAAACTGATGTGTATTCTCGTGATGAATGTTCATATACAATTATACCTGTAACAATGTATGGCTTAAAATGTAAATCTAAAATAATATATTAGGCAGATGCAAAGATTTTTTTAGAAATGTTGAGGATTACGTTTATTTATGTTTGCTTTCATTAACATATAACATATATTTATCACAGCATTTATATATCACTTTTGACGAGGACTAGTATCAGTAAGAAAATAATATAATGAGCATTATATATATATATATATATATATATATATATATATATATATATATATATATATATATAGTTTAATACAAACAATACTATCATACAGGTTAGAGAAATTAAATTCGTACTCTACCGAGTTTCGAACCCAGGTCCGCGAGTAAATGGCACCCATCGCCTTGCCTGCACGCACCAACCCATATACCGTCACGACTAAGCACGCATCACCAAAAAATGATGGCACTGAATCGGTGTTATATAAGCTCGTGCGTAGCAGACACACTCGCATGACGACCTAGTAATTAATTCTCATATATATATGTATGTGTGTGTGTATGTGCGTGTGTATGTGTATGTATGAGTGTGTGTATTTAAACCATGTCAATATGAACATATATTTGCAAACATTGATTATCTTTATTGTTTAATAAATTTAAAACAAACGATGTTCTTTACATTTTGATTATTCTTACCATGAAACAGTTCATGTTTCCGTCAATTTTATCGTCTGTTTCTTCAGGACAATCGAACAATTTAAATTCCCGGAATAATTTATAAATAGGCGCGTACGTCATTTTCATTTGGCCAATAAAAATGCAGTATAACATCCAGTGCGTTTACTTGCATGTTAAACGGGTGCGATGACGGCCATGTGGAACGGTACCGTGGGAAAATGGTTTGGCATTCCTTAAAGTTCACTTAACCTATATATTTCTGTTGTCACATTAAAATTAAAGTTTTTTTATTGAAGATATCTGTACTAAATACAGTTAAATTAAAAAGGAGATTATATATAAATTAAATCTGAAATAAATGGAACAAATTTCAAATGTTTCTGAAGTAGATTTATATATTTACAAAAGTACACATATGATATCTTGAAGCAAGCTTCTTTCATGTAAAATGTTTTTAGAAGGTGTTAAAAAAACGAACTTCTAATATTCTTTTGCTAATTCTCTGTTCTGTATGGCGAAAAGCACATGTCAGCAAATTTGCATCAGATACTGCATTTGCCAGACACTGTAAAACAACTTGGAACATTATGGGTGTATTCAGGTTTTCTATTTGGATGCATGAGTGGTAAAATTATAATACTTCATGGACTCCAAGAACCTGCTGTGCAGATTGCAAATACTGTATCAACTTAGTTTAAATTGCCCGTTTAAAAGAATAAACGAGAAAGTACTCTAGGGTACTTTCTTTGTAAGATACTATTAGAAACTACACCAAAATTGGCTACCTTTTGGCACACATGATTTTCAAATGACACCTAACTCGTGTTAGTCTTGTATGCATTATCACTTACATATTAGACAGAACAAGCATGAGCAATAGAATCTAAAATCATAAAATCATATGAGCAAGGTTCATATCTATTGTATTAAGGGAACATTCCAGGACTTCTGACTGCTACAAAGATTGGCAAAATCTTAACATTTTTGACTGCAAACCTTCAGAAACATTGTACTTCAAATTCAAATAGAAAGCCAGTTGGGGAATGATGCTGTTAGATGGATACATCTCCCGTCTATTAAAGCTGTACGCTATTAGATACAAACCAAGAATGTTAACCATTTGAATATTCTGAACCACTTCTTCTAAACAAATCCTCTGAGAATAAAATCCATCCTCCTCCCTGACTTCTTGTACAGTCAGGTACCATCCAATGAAACATATTACAGCATCATGTAGTATGTAACCTGATCAAAATATTTGACTATTGACTTGTTTGGCTAAGGCATTTCCTTTAAGTTGAACATTAGATAAATATTTCACAATTTAAAGAAACATTTAAAAGCGTTGTATACAAATTAGCCATCCTTTACAGAGATCCTCAACAATAGTTTTACCATCCATTTTGAAAGGGATGTGACAAACTTCCAAATGATTGGTACTTTACATTTTTAAACAGAAGAAAGCAATAAAATTACTCCGTTTAGATTTTGAAAAAGCATTTCTTCCATCTTTTTTAAAATTAAAAATGAAAAAAAATAGATCAAGACTGGCCTCTGAACTTATCTCCATTAATGTTTATTGCAAACTGGATAAATCCGATTTTGATATGCAAGGAGAAAAGAGTCCCTATGAGAAACGGAATTGAGATCAAAATGCATGCATGTAATTTCATATTTTATCAACCTATTTTGGATAACTGAACAATGCATCAAAATCGGAAGCTTTACATGCGCAGCAGTACATAATATAATAATGATCTGCAAAGTTGTCATCTCAATGATTATGATTATTACAAAGACACCTTTTGACATTTAATGTACTACAAGCAAACATTGTGCATCAATAATACATCGGCCGCCAAACTACAGTCCAGTAAAGGGATAGAATGCAAAATAATGTTTCATTGATTTTACTTGATAACATGTGATTTTTTAAAATTATCTTTGTGGATCCCAGATCAGTTGTTGCACATACTTGCAATGAAATTTAACGAGCTACATTGTGACTGTCCTATTTTGATATGAAACCGAGGCTGCCATTTGTTTTCTTGACTGACGTATATATTGTAAATGCAGAGTCTCAAGACTACGAACAGCTTAGGTAAGGCATCGGGTCACAATTAATACGTCCAGTTCAGTACCCACAAATGTATTTCTAGTCTACTTATGGAACATTTTTCTCTCTCATTTTGGTAGTGATAGAAGAGTTTTGTTTGTGCATAATTAGTAGTAATTTAAAGGTAATTGTTAATTCTTGACAATATGAGCCTATGATATGATTGTCTGTGTCGGCGACAGTGCATAGTGATTCATAAGGCCTTGTTGATGATCTAGAAGTGAAATCTGTGCTCCATTGCTGGGTGCTTTGGTTTACAATCCAACCTCTCAAAAAATGCAGTGAAACCTTTTACAGGAACTTCACCGTGAAGTCATCCTTGAAGGTAGTTTAGATTAGCATATGATTTTTATTGATTGTCACACAGTGGAAAGTTCATTACTGCGAAGCAAATGTAGAGAATATAAAGTAAACTTAATTGTGTCCTATAGCCGCAAGTAACCGCCGTTGCTGTCTCGATTCCGAATTTGGTCTGTCGTGGAAAATCACATTTCAGTTTGTGTGCTTTTATTATTTCTTTATTTTGTTTAGAAAAGCAACATTCATGAACCTTAATTCTTCATAGAATGCTGGCAGAGCGAGAAGGCTCTCTCTCTCTCTCTCTCTCTCTCTCTCTCTCTCTCTCTCTCTCTCTCTCTCTGAAAATATTAATTATATATATATATATATATATATATATATATATATATATATATATATATATATATATATGTATATATATATATATATATATATATATATATATATATATATATATGTATATATATATATATATATATATATATATATATATATATATATATATATATATATATATATATATATATATATATATATATATATATATATATTTCAAAGTTTTATGTATTATGAAAAGAACTTCTAATGGCAGCATATTTTAATAATAAGAAGTAGGATATTCCTACTTCATACAATTAACAGCATCACTTACAGTAATACCAACAGGGATACATATAATATACAAAAGCTTCAGAACAAAAATTTTTTATCAACAATGGCTGATTTTTTATTCCTGTTGATGTTTAAAAATTCTCATCACTTCAGCATTAATTGTGTGTGGTAATGTATAATAACAAGAAATGAAATCATATTCATTTACGCATCTTGTATCTACAAATAAAGGAGTTATTTATTATTATTATTATTATTATTATTATTATTATTATTATTATTATTATTATTATTATTATTATTATTATTATTATTATTATTAAGTTTTTATATTTACCACATTAAGAAATATATGTTTTGTAATGTTAAATATAACAAAATGTAATTACTGTAAATTAAAAAAATCCACATTATTAAATTGAGATCACCTTTAGCATAAAAGTATTTCTTGTACATTTGCTATCTCAGATTGTTTAAAAGTTATTTTGCAGTTTACATGCATATAACATACTTTTGGCGTAATCATGACGCTTTTATCATTCTATTACTTCTTATCGTAAACTTATCCGGATTATGCGTTTTTGGTATATCCAGCTCAAAAATATTAATAATTTGTTTTCTCGTTTTTATTAACATCCCATAGATCGTATTTTAGATAAGACGCTTTTTCCTAACTACGAGATGAGAGTACGCTTGTCTATAGACTGGCATGCACTTTCCTAACAGTGTTATTTTCTAATTTAGCTTCTGCCCTTTTTTCAATAAACATGCTAGATTCTAATTACAGTCTTTTTGACCCAGGTTTATATTTATAGCAGTTGTATGGCTTAACAAGGAGAGAACAGACTGCTTTTCTGATTTGTAATCTTTGCTCGCAAATTCTTTGTTTTGTTTCATATTTTCCACAGAACCAGTCTGTAGGTGTTTGGTGCTAAAAGTCAGATTTATCCTAGTCGATGCTTGTGTTACGAGCAAAAATGTTTTTCAAATAATTTTCACTGATGGATTAGAGAAAGACGAAAAACAAATTCAGAGATGAATTCATACATTACAGAATACAGCTTTCCATTCCAGGGTAGTTTCACGCCCATCCATTGCACGCTGTGTGGAAAGGATTTTAATATTGGTATTGGTAGTAAAACAAAGAAATCTTGAATTAGCTGCTTTTACTAACTCCAATACTAAGCCACTTCTTAACAGAACACACACTTCTCTTAGTAGTAGAAGACTACGTTGGTCATTTGTTCAAACGGAGGTTTCTTGATTCCAAATGTTTTGTTTGTTTTATTTTACAAATATGCACGTGCAAGAAGCAAATCATCTAATGTATTTAGAAGGAGATACGGAATCACTTAAAATTGCAAAGGCCATGAAAATTGGTCCACAGACAGTAGTAGTGATTATGATGACAAAAGGTTTACTCAGTCTGTTTAACGAAAAGGGTTACTCAGTCTGACAACGAAAAGGGCAAAGTCAGAGTACTCTTCTTTCATTACTAGAATTAACAGTAGATTCCACTGGAGAAAACATTTACGATTTGTTTGATAGTGATTTGAATAAATATAAGCTGGCAGAACTGTATGAGTCTTTTAGCTGATAAAGCATCATTGATGACTGGAATTCATAAAGGAGTTGCATTCTATATTTTTTAAAAATGTCTCCATCAATGTATATATCAAGTTGTCCTTGTCATATGATGCACCTCGCTGCCAAAAAGGCTACCGATAAATTAGAACTTCTAACATATCAAGCTGGCATTCTACCTGACAAGGTACTTCCTGTGAAAGGTGTTACTGCGCAATGGCGTCTTATTTACCAGATATAAGACACAATAACTGGAAGATATAAAATATCTCTTTTTTGTCAGGTTAAGAAAGAAATATTGGTTCTTTACCATTCTAATGCTGACTGTGAGAAATTGTTCAGTATTGTTAACAATAATAACTAATTTCAGATCCAGGCTCAGTAATCCAGAACTAAGTGCTCTACTCTGTGCAAAACATTCATAGTCTCAGATGGTACAGTGTTATGAAATGCAGTGTTATAGTCTGTTGCTTTTTAAAGCTAAAACTGCTACATATGAATACTTGAATCTGTTATTGTTGTTAAAAGACTAAAAGGGTAAATAATTCATTAGGACATGTGCTCATTTAATTTATCATGTCATTTGTGGATTACTCTTTTTCTGCTCATGTGGATTACTCTTTTTCTTTACACATTTTCCTTACTAGGGGTCGGCAAGTATTATAAATGGCAATGAACAAAAATTCTCTAAGAAACTGAATCTGGAAATATATGGAAGCTTTCGCTTTTTTATAAGTTTGTGAACTGTGCAAGCTTGCAGATGCTGGTATGAAAATAACCTGAATTTGCGCCATGCTTGCATAAGCTTACAATTATTTATTTACAAGTTTATTTTGATAATACAAACTTGCCGCAACCGTCTGGCAAGCTTGCGACAAGCTAACTGCAATTATGCATTTTCGTTTGTGATATATGACGGTATGTATAAAATAAAAAAAAATTAGTGGAAAGGCTTTCTTGCAAAAAAATGCATATCAGATAATCTCATAGGTTACTCGAGCTACACCAGGTAAAACAGCATCTCCAAACAGTCATATACCAAGAGTTTCATCCAAATAACTGGAAATTATCCTGTCATCAGTGTCTTTCAACTCAAGTTACCTGCCTTATTACTGGTACACGAGCCTCTGAAAGACTAATGCATTTGACCTGAGCAATATTTTTCGTGTGCCTCTGATGCTCTGTGAGTGATTAATAAATCCATTCTTCATAAAACTGCATATATTTCATTATTGCCATCATCCATCAATTGTTAATGTTGACAAAAAACATTTTGACGTTTGGTTATATAAAAACCAAGAGCCCAAACCGAAATGTTAGATGTGTATCTGTCGGTCCATTCAGATCATTAGATGCATGTAAAATTTAATGGCTTTAAGCAAAAGGGAAAAAAATAGGATGTGTTACTATCTTTTTAGGCATACACACTAATGCAGAGATAATGTTTTATTTTACAGATCAGAAAGAAAACTACCTTAGATGAAGCATTTGCTAATATACCTTTGTATGCCGATTTTTGTTACAGGTATGTGCAAGTTATTACAAAATTAAACCCTCATTTAGTGCACAAGTATGAAATCCTGAATCCTAAATTCCATGATACATGTAGCAATCTCTACATATTTCGATAGATATATTATAGTATATTAACAATAAATGATGAATATTTATTCCAAGAAACTGCATCTTTTTTATCAGTTCCGATTTTGAAAAGTTATATTGTAAATAATGAAACGATGCTGGGTACTCAGCTCTACTGTAGTTATACTTAGTAAAAACTGTAACGAAGAATAACATGTTTGTTAGATTGTTCATGGATAATTGGAGATCTGTGTCACTATCGTATATAACTCTCCTTTTCCGTGGAGGTGAAACTGTTTGCAATATAGGTAGGTTGTGTTGCTCAGAAGGATGGCAAGAAAAGACAGACAATTCTTGTTCAGCTAGTTTAATTAATTTTATATTACGTTTTCTTCCAATATTATTTTAGAATCATACTAGCGTATTAGAGATTGGAACAGATTCCGGAAATAATGAATATATTGTTTGTGCAATTGGAGAAACAGCAAAGTGTTTGCAGGGAAATATTTCGGACATTTGTTCAAATTACACAGGTAGGTCTGGTCCAGAACATTAAATTACACAGGTAGGTCTGGTCCAGAAATTTATTAATTCTTGTAGAAAAAATAAATGTTGCAAAGAAAAACCGAAAAAATAAATGTTGCAACGAAAAACCTTTAGAAGGTAAGGTAAACATTATGTTGATATATGTATATTATATAGAGCAAAACGTGATTCGAATGACATGTACTATTAGCAGTCTGCTGCTATTTAGGACAAAATGTCATTATTTACATATTAATTTTACTGTGTGCGTTTGTTTAATCCTTTGCTAGGCTGTACGTTTGCAGATTGGTCTGAACCCAGATGCACGAAAACTATTATAGAAAGAGTATTACTTATTTTGTGGATTACTTTGTTTCCCTGAGCCATATATTTTAAGATCCAACACAAAATAGCCTCAGAGGATAATGAGACTCCCATCCCTTTTTATGTTTTCATTCCTAGAGATTGATAAGGCTATTTGATAAATCAGTGTTATTTCTGTAATATTGTTGTTAACTATTTGATTTTTTTTATGTTTGATTTTAACCATTTAGAATAGGATTTTAAAGGATTTTTTTATTGTTTCATCAGTATGATATCCAGTAGCTTTAATTTCCACTCACTGTATTAATTTGTTATGCATTAAGTAAAGGTACAGAAAAACAAAATATACCATAAAGTATTCATATGATGGTTTTTCTGAAAATAAAAGAAAAGAATAATAAATTATTTTTTTATGTTTATACAAATTAAATGTAATACTTATTGAGATTGATTCTTCATTTGGATAAAACTATTTTTTGAACGTTCAAATCCTTGTGAGATAGAGAATAATTTAATTCATGCATGCCTAATCCAAATGAAAAACATGACTGTCAAATACTTGAACTAAGACTTGAAGCACAAGTACTAACGAAACACTATGTATATACACTAGTTGCATCAGAGCGTTTATGTTCACACTTCACCGATTTTCAGACAAGTAAGTTGAATCAACTTATCATATCGGTTAAATCAGCTGTTCGAAGAAAAAAAGGACCTAATACAGATAATGGAATTGCTTTACGTCTTTTAAATAATAGGAGCAGCTGAGAAAATAATAGCTATTTGGAAAGTATAGCTGAAGATCATTAAATTGTATGCTGTTGTGAAAACATTAAATTCTAGCAACATAATGTTTGGTACCCAATTGCTTAATTTAGACTTTGAGTCATAGACAAAACTTGATCAGCAGATTTTTTTTGCCAATGTAATCTGTTAAAATATTTGATTGCATATCGGAAAATTGAAGGATCCATATGGGTTTTTGCTGGCTGTATGGCAACTGCACTGTTGTTTAGCACATTTTCAGTTATCGAAAACCTCATCAATTCCCGATGTACGATTCTAGAAAAAATCTTAACAAAAATTGGTATGGTATGAAATATTCAATTAAGTTAGAACATAGTTTTAGTTAGCAGTTGAAATAGTTGACATTGGTAACGGTCAATACACACATTTTTCACTTTCATTCAACACATTACATGTAATTTAGCTATGATGTGGTCTAGGAAGAAATGCTAAATGATGTTTTGATAAATTTACTTCTAATAAACCAAAGCATGTTTTTTATAAGAGTCTGTTTCATGCATTTTTAGTGCAAATAAATATAATTTAAAATAATGCCTTGCTTTCTAGTTTTCTGAATTGTGTCTTCTTGAAAAAAGTGCTGCAAAGATTCCTATCCATTAAAATATGGAACTTTATTCCAATGTGAAACTTACTATAGGTGTCGTGTGATCATAGGGCATAATGTTTCCAATAACACCACTAAGTCAGAAATATAAATATTATATTGAAACCTAAATTTGTATTATGTTATATGAATAAACAGACAAAATTGTTTCGAATTAAGGGTTTGGTATAGAAAAGTTGTTTTATACAAAGAACAACGTGACATCAACATACATTACCACTGCTGCTTGAAAAGGCAATTTCTCTATAAAACATTACATAATTAATATAAAAACTGTTCCATTTGCTTAAAAGTTTAAATCTCAAACAGTCGGTTAATCTCCCCACTCAGCATGGTCACATTTTAGACTGGATTCTTTATGGACCCTATGATAATATTCATTAGTCATTATGTCCCATGTAAATGCATCAGATCACATTTATGGTGAGTCTCATGAGTATCAACATCTCATTCTCTGCCCATCCAGATGAACCTCTATACGATAAAGAGAACCCAACTAATCCATTAATCCATGAAAGCAGCATCCAAACTATAGCAGTACAACTTAACATATGCTTGTGATTAGTGCTTGAAAAACATGCCCCAGCAGCCAAGTGCAGAGTTTTCTCCATGATGCAGTTGTGTTGGGGACCAACTTCAAAATCCTAAAAGAGAATGCCTTAAGGCTGATAGGATTTGGCTTTTCACCAGCCACACTATTCCTAAAGTTATTTACAAAAGCTACTCAGAAGAATATTACAAATACAGTTCATGCAGCAAACATCAGCATACTACACTACAAAAATCACTGAAAGTTCCAGTTGCAAAGAGCTATGCAAGATTACGAGCAATTTAATGCCAAGGGTTCAATGTATACCACTTTCAATGACTTTTGTATCAGTCCATACCCGTCTACAGATTTTTTCAGCGCAGTGAAAAAGTTCAGTCTATTAGAGATACGCTTAACAACACAATTTCAGTTGACTCATTGAGGCCATACGTTGTAATACAGAATGTTCTTGTCAACCTTTAAAAGCAGTTGAACCTGTTTCTGGATTTGGTACATAAAATTGTGCTGAAGAGTTATGTGAACACAACTTGGTTATAACATCACTGTGACTTGAGTGCTTAGATTCAGTATTGCGTCTCTCATCTGGGGCATTCCCACTAGTTTTCAAAACTGCTATTGTAAAGCCTCTGTTGAAGTAACCGACAATTGACCCTAGCGATTTAAAGAACTACTACCCTGTTTCTAACCTATCTTTCATTAAAAGAAATCTTAGTCTTAGAAAAAGTTGTTTGTAAAAAAAAGTCTTTTTAGCAATGTAGAGTCTTCATATCAGTAGTACTGAAACTGCTCTACTGAGAGTATTTAACAACATTCTCTCTGCATACTATGGTTGAAGTCCTATTTAGTCCACAGGACAAAAATGTCTCCATAAATGGAAAGCATTTCATTGCAGTTGATATATGTTTTGGTGCTCCACAAGGCTCTATCCTTAGCTCCATTCTCTCCACTCTATATATGCAGCTGCTCTCATGTGCCATAGTGTCTTACCAGCTGTATTCTGTATGTTGACGACACTCGGATATACAAAGCTAGCTACCCAGCTGAAGTTAAATCTACCATTCAAGGCACAGAAATGGGGCATTGTTGATGTGAAGTCATTAATGACATATAACAAGATGAAGATGAATGATGATAAAACTGAAGCCATGCAAAGACTTTCTCATTCACATCCTTTACCTCAAGCAATAAATATCAGCAATACCAACATTAAATTTCTACAGTCATTTTGAACCATGTGTCACTATCATCAGTATGCGGTTGTTATAACAACATATAATGAACATATGCAGAGCTGCATATCTGGTAATTTGATACATCAGTACCAATTTCATTTTTTTGGGATGCTGCTGCTAAAACACATGTGTTCCTTAATAGTACTTTCAAGACTGTACTATTGTAATTTACTTCTATCTGGTTTATCTCAGTATCTACTACAGAAACTTCAATAAGTTCAAACCACAACTGTTCGGTTCATCCTTAGAGTATGAAGAAATGAGCACACCCCCCTCCTGCCCTGTGACCTTCACCCGTTCAATCAAGAATCAGATAAAATGTGTTCACAATGCTCCATTTCATTGACTGGCTCCAGTCCAATCTACTTATCTAACCTCACCCATGCTTGCACCCCATATAGAAACTTGCACTCCTCTTCTGACACTTGCATTCTCTTATAGCATATAATAGATATAGATACTGTTAAAATGAAGTCATGCAGACAACATTCTCTTGCGTACCATGGCTCCGTTATGTTAACGAATTGCCCATAGATCTTCGACACAATGAGACTGTGGTCTCATCTAGCATTACTCTTAAAATTATTCTGACTACAGTAACATACTTAATAATGTTTATTTCCATAAATAGTATCAGCATGTTCGGGTGGAATTTTAATGGTGTACATTCTTGCAATCTGGTCAGTAGATATGGTTTTATGTGTTATCTGATATTGTAAAGTGCTTATAGCTTCTAAAGATTAGGTACTGTACTATATCCACATTATTATTATTATCATCGTCAACGTCGTCTTCGTCGTCGTCTTCATTATTATTATTATTATTATTATTATTATTATTATTATTATTATTATTATTATTATTATTATTATTATTATTTCATGTATTATTATTATTTATAAGATATTTTAATCTGCTATAAAGAAATATCTTAGTGCATATGGTTTATATGCTAGAAAATATAAGCCTGTTGCATTATAATTTCCCCAAAATATTTGTTCTAACATGAAAACGTCCCAATTCTGGGTATTAGGGCCCAAAATGTTATTGTTGTTATCTTCCCAGGAAACATCGTTGTTAGTTTAAATTCATGATAATCCACATGCTCTTCCAAGAATAAGGTTTAAGCAATTAATGTTACCTTTTATGTGTTACTTTCTCAGCAGTAGTGCATAGTTGTTACCTCATAATTGATTTTGCTTTTGTTTACTCAGACAGTTCTTCTTAAACTGATATGTTTCACTGGACGATATTTAAGTTTATCAGTTGCTTATTAGAGAAAATTAACACACCTATTAACCAATCCTTCCTTCAGCGTGGAGATTCTAGTACATCTTATCATCCTCCTGCTTGAGTTCAGGAGCACGATAATATCTTATCCATTTTAGCTGAGTGTTAAATACCCACAGAAGACCATGAGAAGACAATTCACTCTACCACTTGAAGGCCCACAACTCCCTTCCCCATTTCAATTGTTCAAGTTGTGGAAAAGAGGTTTGATTCGTTGATAAGGTGGTGAATGACGTCTGACACCTTCTTTGCCCTGAGTTATGCCCTTATAGCTGTGGACATTTAAATGTAAATGATGTTATGATTGCTTGGATGAGCCCTCCATCCATATGCATTTGTGACTAACATTTATCACGATACAATTATTCTGATTTTACTCAGAGTTCTAACCCAAGTTGAGTATTTTGCTACTATATATAATAATATCATTCATGACATTGAAGGATGATTTTACTTGTGAGTTATGAAAAGAACTCTACAAAGACATGACTATCATTGATAGACAGTGGTATCTGGCAACAATATTGTCACTTCCACACATGTAATCTATATGTTGTCTCTCCTTAAATTCTAGGAAAAAAATTGTAATTATATAACTAACAAATCATCTTGGTAATATTCCTTCTCATTTAATATGTTAGATGCTACAGTTGTTAATAGTAGTTTCAAATATTTATGGCAAAAAATCACAAAATGCTCGTCATGGCGTTCATTTTTCTTACCGTTTGACCAGTTATATTCCCACTGACTTTGCTTTGAAGCCGTTCTCATTTCCACATTTTCACACTCTTATTCAAACGTTTGTGTCTGTATTCCTCTTGATAATCTGAAACACCATTTTTGTAAGCATGCTCACACCCATCAGTTTCCATTACGCGATGATTCATTGGATAAATACAAACTTTGGACCAATCAAAGAGCTCTTTAACGCGATTATTTGTAGATACTATACAGAACAAATACTATTACAGGAATGGTTGTGGAATGTGACTGGAGAGACCATTATTGAAAATCGGATTGGAGATAATTTTAAGCAAAGGATCTATATCGAGAAAAATGTGATTGATGTCAGGAGAAAAGGCAGAATTCTGCTTTAAAGTGGAGAACATTCTTCTTGTCTGAAGGTTTTTAAATGTAATTCAGGTTTCAAAAAAACAGAAATAATAACAAGTCAAATGTAGAAAGTAGTTATTGTTCTAAAAATGAAAAAAAGAACTATCAAAAATGGGAAATATATGTTTTGTTGAATTTCATTTGAAATGTTCAATAAACTAATAATAAATTATATTTCAATGTAATAAAGGTTCATTTTTATCAGTGAAGTACCGTTTCCATTGATGTTCTTTCAGTGAAATTTCAGTCACAAAACCTTAGTGATTATAAAAATTTTGTCAGTGAAATTTCACTGAATTTTAGTGAGATACTTATATTTGTTAAGAAATGACATTTCAGTTAATTCATCCTAAATTACAGTAACATTTTCATTAGTTAATGTTAGAATATGTTAGAATGTTAATATCCTCTTCAGATTGTAAAGGCTCTTGGGAGCTGCACACAGATCAGATGTCGTATTGGCTCATATTCGCCTGTGATCAGGTAGCTCTAACAAAGGTTTAACAAAGGCCAAGCAGCATAATGGGTTTATATTTTTCCATTCTTTGCTGTGGCCTTCAGTCACTACACTAACCAATGAACTCCTGCCCCATCTGCTTGGAGACTTGTGATAGAACTAACCTGTCGAAATAATAAGTGTGATGCAATAGAACTAACCTGTCGAATCTGATGAGTAGGAATTTGGATGAACACACAGACCTGCTTGCCAATTAAAACTAAGAACCGTTGTAGTCAAAGACAGGATCAATCGTTACCGTTACCTCACCTGTTGACTTATACTCTGCAGATTCCTTTAATTTCTTGAAGGATTTTAAACAATTTATATCCTCCTTTGCTCTGCAAAGCTTACTAAAAGAAGTTACCAAGACATATCGACACTGTCCAATTCTGTGTCACTTTCAGTGGATTTACTCCACTTCTGCTGGGATGCTACACTGGACACTTTTGGGTAGCACGGGTGGTGGGTCATACTATTTTCACTGTAAAAGGCCTCCCTACAACCCGCTCTGATCACACTTAAATAATCAAGGTCCATGAAAAGAAATAAGAGCACATGGTCCTTTGTTGAAGAGTCTATGAAACATTTTAGAATAGGACAATGATACATCTGGCATGGATGACCAGCGTCAGCAGAGTGGTGGAGAAGCGAAAGTGCTTTATACCTGAATTGCTCTACCGATTATATTAGTCGTAATTGGTATGATCATCTGTTTCAAATGTAAAGGAGCCAAATGCCAAAAACCATGTGAGTAGTGCATGCACGTAAATCTACCAACCCACCTACATATAATAATAATAATTAGAGCACCTGATCTTTACAAGCTCTAAGCTCTTTGCAGCATTCGACAACATTTAATATAATAAAATTCATACGTGATGATAAGCTTATAAACATAAAAATAAACACCACAAAATTAGTAACAGAAAAACATGCTGCAAATGTTTAAGGTAAGGATACGTTATAAAGATACGCTATTAGGTCTTTATGTCTGTTCTTGCAATTGAAATAGACGAGTTTTAAGAGCGCTCTTGAATGAGATCACTGTGTCTTTGTGTCTAAGTGCAGTGGGCAATTCGTCCACGTTCCTTGGCCCTGGTATGCAAAAGAACGTTGTCTACATGATTTCATCTTTATGGTGGAAATAATGAGAATACGAGTGTCAGAAGAGGAGCGTAATCATCTTGCAGGTGTATACACATGGGTGAAGTCAGATAAAAATATTGGACTGGAGCCCGTCCGTGAAACGTAGCACAGAGAACAAATTCTGTGTTAATTCTGGATTGTATAGATAACCATTTTCGGGTACAGAGCAGTGTAGAGGCTTGCTCTGATAGTGGTACTCTAAGGATGATCCGATCAGCTGTGTTTTGAATTTTTTGAAGTTTCTGAAGTAGATATTGAGATGAATCAGACAAACTTGAGTTACAAATGTTCAGTCTTTAATGTACTAAGTAACACAAGTATTTTAGTGGCATCAACCAAAATATACTTGCGAATGGAGTTGTTGTGACTCAGCTTAAGATATGCAGCCTTGCATATGTTCATGACATGTTGATGCAATGAGAGAGTACTGTCAAGAGTAACACCGAGGTTTCATACTGGCGGTGTGAATTTAATGCCGGTGTTGTTGATATTTATTGTCTGTGGTAAATGTTGTGAATGAGAAAGTCTTTGTGTTGTAACCAGGATGGCCTCAGCTTTATCATCATTCTTCTGCAGCTTGTTACATGTCATCCATGATTTCACATCGGAAATGCGCCTCTCTACGCCTTAGATGGTAGCTTCAACTTCAACTGGATGTCTGGATTTGTATATTTAGGTGTCAATAGCATACAATTTGCAAGACCCTAGATTATAATCTATGACACTTAAGAGTGGTTTTGTGTATAGAATGATGAGAACAGGTCCAAGAACAGACCCTTGTGGAACACCACAGCATAGATCAACTGGGCTGAAGTGTTTTCGATTTGCAGACACAATTTGAGTCCTGTTGACCAAGTAAGACTTGAACCATAGTAAGGCCGTATCGTGAATGCTAAAGACTACTTTCCGAAGAGAAGTTTCGTTTATGTGGCTAAGGCGATATGCAGGCTGTATATTGCTGAAAAGACATTTTGAATTCAGATGATATACACGATGTGATAGAACAATGTTTTGTAATATTTTTTACATGAATAGGATATTAGAAACAGTAGTAGTTCTTTAAATCATTTTGGTTAAGTGTTGGTTTGTTCAGCAGAGGCTTTACAATGTCAGTATTGTAAAATGATGAGAATTCCACAGATGAGAGAGACGTCTTAATAACATCAGTTAATGAAGGAAATCTTCGATCTAGCAGCAGTGACGTCGGAATCGGATCCAGTTTGGTGCACTCTTTATAACGATTGTACGCACTAAATACATAGAGACGAGTTCAAATGCTGCTAACGGTTGCCGATGAAATTCTGTATCGCAACTGTATGGTGATGACGAGTCAGTTTATCTCTGATGGTTTGTACTTTATCAAGGAAGAAACTTGAAAACAGGTCCGGAAGGTCGACTAGAGAGAAGGTAGCTGGAAGTGGTTAACATTTGTTTTTTGACTGTAGCTTGTTAGTAATCTTAAATAGCTCTTTGCAGCTGGAACTTTCTGTGATGCTAGTACTATAGTGGGCCGATTTCGCTGCATGGACTATGTTTGTTATATTCTTCTTAGTGGCATCATATATCTGCTTATGAATAGTGAGTTTGGTAGAAAGCTAAAGCCTCTCATCTTTACAGTGATTTCTTTTAGCAATGCGAAGCTGATCCCTAACACTGCTATACCACGGAAAACACTTTTAAATTCCTACTCTGCACGTGGTTTCTGGGGCATGTTTGTTAAGCAATGAAGGCAGGCAGTTACCAAGTTATTCTGCTGTAGTAGGTACGCTAGTTGTTAGGTTTAATTGGTAGTCATACATTAGTTTGGTTTAATTGGTAGTCATACATTAGTTTGGTTCTGTTTATCATGGGGAGCTTTCTCTTAATAGCTAACAAAGGTGGAGGGATAGGGACTGATACGTCAAGATGGCATATAATGCATAGTTGATAATTTAAGAATATTATCATTAGGTCTATAAAGAATCCAGTCTAAAATGTGACCATGTTTATGGGTGGGTTGTCTAACTGACTGTTTGAGATTGAAAATGTGAATGGAATCTTTGAGTTTCGATGGGAATGGATGTCAATGACGGTCAAAGTGAAAGCTGAAACCTCCAAGAATAATTAGGCTGCCATCTATCGAATTTTCATACTAAAAGAGTTTCAGAAACTGCTTCAAAAAGAGATATTTTCTGTCAGCTTATTTTTCTACTAGGATGAGGGCAGTAGAAACAGAAAATATGGACCGACCTTTGTTCCAGTGCGAGTGTAGTTTGGATTAGTTCAAACGATGTGTGGTCGAGATTGAAATTTGAAGTGTAGTTCAGATAAACATGGTCATGGAGTTCTTTGTGATCACAGCAATTCCACATCCACGGGAGTGGCGGGGGAATGACTTGATGGAGGAACCGGTGGGTGTTAGATCCACTAACTTGGGTTAATCGCCTAATGTTTTAGCCATATTTCTCTCAGGAAAGATGTCGATATTCTGACCGTTGATACAATTAAAAATGTTTGTGCGTTTTCTGATGGTCCTACTGATTGGATATTGAGTAATGCAATGCGCAGTTGTATCTCTTCGATAATTGACACAAAGTTTGACAATTTTATTGGAATTTGAATTCGTTTCTCTAAATTAGCGTCGAATTTTTAAATTTCTGCGCCGGAGCGGGCGAAAGAGAGATAACTGGAATCCTTCTTCTTGTCCTACGCCGGCCAGCTTTGAAACAACGCTTCTTTTTTTTTCGCTTCCTTTTACAGTTATAGAATGAACGAATATAGTCCCACGTCGTTTAGTCCAGTCACAATGTAGTGTGGAGAGCCAAGGTGTAGTCATTTAACGCAATTGATGAGGGTCCATCATAGCATAAACGGGTGGACTGGCGAGTAACACGTGATGGTGGCTTGTTCGATGAGAAAGGAAGCTTCAACAGTGGAGCAAAACAGCTGCGAAAAAATCAAATTTTTCTCGTTTCTAATACAATAAGATGAAGAAACGGATTGGAAAAGATTAGCCAATGCATGTTGAACACAATAACGAAGACGAAGACAGCCACCAAGCACAAAGATTATGAAAAGGGCATAAACTTAAGGGACAACTACCTCAAGCTGTTTAACTGATAGGTGCCATCTTAAAAAATATAAATCGGCCATACAACTTACTGTATACCTACTTCCATCAATCAATTCTTCCATTTCTATATCAAGTCGATCATGCAAATACACATATATCATCTTTTGTCGAGGTGATAGCATACATTTTTATGCATTTTCTAGCACTATTGGCTAATGCCAGTATGCAATGGTCTGTAATCAATCAGTTACCAAAGTTAAGACTACTTGGCCTAAACTCCTTGGAGGATTGCCATGAAAGTTTACACAAATATTATTCCAAAGGTCTAATTTGTCTTAAATGTGAATGGTGATACTAGGATATTGAAGACTTCTTACCATGTCTAGATGATTCTAAATGAAAATGGTGCCAATCTGACATCAAATATCTTCTATGATGGCCATCTTGGAAATCTTCCTCCTCAATCGATGGTCATATAAGCATGTGGTTTTCACGATCACACTTCTTAGGATGACTAGTTGGTCCTAAATAAAAATGGTGCTCATTATTACATATCTATCTATGTATGTATATATATATATATATATATATATATATATATATATATATATATATATATATATATATATATATATATATATATATATATATATATATATATATATATATATATATATATGGTTTCCTCATCCACAAACCTTAAGATATCATTACAGGGGATGATCAAAAGTTAAGAATAGCATATAGTCAGACTTTCTGACTTTTACAAGTCAGCTGTTTTCTCATCAATAAAGGAGAATTTGCAAAAATGTAAAACTCTAAAACATTTCGTACTGTAACTTAAACTGAGTAAATGTTGTGATATTCCATATTTTTTCAAGTGAATTAAAAATACAGTGAAAATGATTCAACCAGACTTGTTTTTGTCTGTATGGTAATTTGGGCTAAATTGTCCCCAGTTATACATTAGAATTCACCTTGTTATGATTTTAATGTGAAATAATAATATACCGGTAATCTAGGTAAATCAAAGAATATAAATGTTTGGTACTATTCATTGTTTCAAATGCACACCATGTACCTGAAAACTGAGTAGCAAATTAAAAGTCAAGAAAATACTTAACATCCCACCTCAAAGAATAGGAAATTGTTAATCCATGTTAATAAGTCTATCGGTTGGTGCTAAAATTGTTGAAATTTTGCTTTACATAAAAACCAATTATTCCATGCAAAATGTTTTTGCATGAGCACAGATTATGGTGCATAAAAAGACCTGTTTTAATCTCACTGTGTAATATTAATTTCCAGAAGCTGCTTAGAGTTATTCCCACCATGCTTGAGCATAGATACATTCAGAAGAAGCTATACATATAACCTGGTAAAAGTAAGCTAGAATATAAATAATTTGCCATGATGTTTTGTTTTATATTTTAGTTCTAATCGACATTGATTTTGCCTATTTCTGCCAAGCATTTTGATCAGCTGTAGAGATGGGTTAGTCCTTGTAGTGAAAATAAATGTATATTATTCATATAATGTACTGTAATTATGATATGTGATATGTAGATTACACTTTTTCTGCTAAGATTTTATTCACTTGCATTAGCAAAGGTTTCACTTGCACCTCTCTTATAGTTGGCATGTATGCAGTTATTATAATATTATTTCAACTTGGAAGCACTGCCTACTCAGACAATATGAAATCTCCTTGTAACTTTCTTTTCTTTTTTTGGTCCTTCTCAAAATATTGTAGAGTAGAATCTAAGATTGTAACAAAAAAAAGAACTCAGGCTTAAGAGCCTATCAGTATTGCTGTTAATGTGCCACAGGTTGATAATACAAAAACTGGAGCAACTTTAAAACTTGTTTTCATAATTATTATTTTTGAAACAAATTCCAAATAAAAGTATCCTACTCAAGTTTATTGGCCAAACACTTTTTTACATGGCTGTTAGCAAATGTATCTTACCCCAACAATACCTCACATTACCATTATTAGCAAATGAGTTATGGTATGGCATTTACTCACATTTACAGTCCACAAATTGGACAGAAAACTTCCTGGTTTAAATATCTATAAGATTTTTAAGGCTGATACTGATCCACTATCAAATATGACTGTGTTTGCTCAAATACAAAATCTTTATGACTGCCTCCATCAAATATGCCCACTATGTCTAAAAATCTTTTTAAAAAGAAAAACAATTTTTATACAACGTCTTCTAAACTGCTGAAAATAATTTGACCAAATATTAAATAGAATGCATATTAGCATAAAACCTCTCAAATGTAAGCAAATCTTTAAAAAAAAAAATTTTAAAATTCCAAAAGCATTGAAAAAGGTTGACAGAACTTGAGAGGAACCATAAAAAATGAAAATGATTCACTTTCAAATTTGTCAATTATTACTAAACTAGAAAACTCTAAAACAAAGTCTCCAGAATTTCTATAATATAATTGAAAGTATTCTGACGAGAAATCTATACAAATAATCCAATCAGTGATCAGATATGGCTACTGTTACTTAGAATCGGAACATATTTAAATGACATCTGATGCCAAGGAAAAACTGTTGGACAGAATTTGACCAATTTTACAGACAGGCAATTATGCCATTAAAACGTCAAATATGGCTCCCATTACTAAAAGCAGAAAAGAACTTTAAACAAAGACTTCTCAAAACTGACTTAATTTGTCAGGAGCATTTTGGTCATAAGCCTTGTGGTCATAAACACAAATGTTTCAGGTTTGCTACCATAAACCTGTTATCAAAAATAGAAAGGTTTTTGAACTAATGATTCTTATACATTTTAAACCCTAACCCACCTCTGAGTATCTGTATATTTCTAATATATATATATATATATATATATATATATATATATATATATATATATATATATATATATATATATATATATATATATATATATATCAATTACTGCAAGCACATGACCCACAAGTGGGCCTCGACCCATTGATTGAAATTGAAATTCGGTGCTTTAAACGACCGCTTTTCAAAAACTATTAAACAGAATGTCACCAATTTTATCCATCCATCATTATGAAAGACTTTGAAATTTCTACCAATAATACCAAACTGTCATCAAATGTTACTGCTGTTGCTAAATGCTAAAACTAGATAAACCTGTAACAACGTTTGTAAATACCATTAACAGTCTATGATCAAATCTGACAGAAGTATCATGTCTTGAATGCATTTTAAATGTATACAAATGCTGCTATTTTACCCTCAATATGAAGCCAGTATAAACATTAGAACATCAGTATGACATTTAATATGGCTGCTATCTTGAAGATCGTATTAGCATCACACCTTCTCTGAAAGAGTTATGTCTAGATAGTTAGAAAGGAGAATGGTGCTGATTACATACAATATGGCTGCCATGATGGCTATTCTTAAAATCTTGGATGGGCTACATCTCCAGAACAGATAGTATCATTGACATGAGGATATCACCAAAAGTCTTTTTATGATACCTGATTTGTCTCAAATGAAAATGGTCCTGATTTACTTGTAATTTCACTACCACGGTGGCCATCTAGAAAATCTTGTTATGTCCACTCATCCTGAATGAAAGGTCATAATGATGTAGAATTTGTGCCTAAAGAGTTCTTATACGGTCTTGCTCAGATTAAGTAAAATGCTGAAAATGTCAATCACCCAGTGAATGATGGTCAAATTGATCTGGAATTTTCACCAGGAGACTTAATCAGATCTGTTAGGCCATTAGTGAAAATTGTGTCATTTTAACATCTAACTGTAACATGCAAGTCATGTTGATCATATTTAAACTCTTGTAATGGATGCTTCTCTTTACTGTGACCATCTTGAAAATCTTGCCCACGTTACTCTCCTTGAATGATATGTCTTTATGTTTGTATTAGCATGATAATGGAATATGGTGTTGATTAAAAGTACAGCTTTGAAAATGTACAAAGAATATCATAAACTCATTAGGAAGATAACCATTGCAAACAAATACAAAATTTTTACACTTTTGACATAGGTAGATAACATAAAAGATGAACTGGAATCATCTAAATCTGTAAGACTTGTCGTCATCATTTGTTTTATAAACTGCATTCCATAAACAACACAACTTCAAGATTTTATCTAATGATACATCGTATAGTTTCATCATCGAGTTCACGTCAGAATGCGTTTGCATCACATTGCAAACTTAGCAAGAATGTGTTCGAGTCTCAGTAGATATTGGCAAAGTTAACTTGGTTGTTTTCACCAAGTGACTTTCTATGGATTCATGCCTGATATAAATCAGATTGGTGCTAAGTTTACATCCACTTTGGCCTCAAGATGGTCTCAAAACTTAGCAGTTAAAAACAAAAAATGCCTGAAAATGCTTTTTTGCCATTTGTGCATTAGTTCCTCTGAAGGTCTTTATGGCCGTATAAGTCACACACCAGAAGAGATTATTGAAAGACATGGATTACACCTCACAATAAATCATGTCAAAAAAGTTTTAATAAAAATAAAAAACAGAAGATAATATATATTTCATCTGCAGCTGGAGGGAGAGCTGAACCAAATACATCAGAGCAATTTTTTGCTTGATATGCAGTCTGTAATGTAATAGATTTGGATTAAAAACACCATGTGTATACATGATGTAGCCCTACATGGTACTAGCTACCATTTTCATCATGCTAATTAGATGTTTCCAATTAATCAAAGGGTCTTTAGTCAGAAAGTTGATAAAATGTTCAGCATACATTTATGACATGAAAAACAAAAAATTCAAAATTATGTACTTGATATGGCACATTGATTCGGGTTTATCATCATAAGATTTGGTTGGAGTCTTTATACTTATATTTTAGAAACGTGGTACTGTGATGAAATGTTATGAATCATAGATACATACATACATACATACATACATACATACATACATACATACATACATACATACATACATACATACATACATACATACATACATACATACATACATATACATGCGTATAGTTTTGATAGCAAAAATGTAAAAGAACAATGATATGTATCAACATGAATGTCAGGATTATACCTCGAAATACATCATGTCAAACATATTAGTTTTAAGAAACATAATAATCAGGTGATACTATATATTTCATCTGCAGATGAAGACAGAGATGCGACAAATACAACAGAGCCACTCAGAACTGGTAAGCTAAAAAAAATTTAATTGTTTCAAACATTTATATTTTTCAAAACGTACCATCAATTTCTGTTTTTATATTTATAATGTCTTCCTGCACTGCTGCTAAAATGTCAGGATACATTTGTTTGAAGCATCAAAGCCATATTTAACCTAAGCGACAGAAGCGAATCTTTATTTAGTGCATGCTTATGAATATTGGAATATAGATGGGATGCGATGTGAGTATGATCAATCGTTAACGTAGCTTTTAACAAGTTTTCAGTCATGTCGCTACGATGTCGGCAGATATGTCAGTTTATAGTGATGTCTAGCACTGGGGCATCATGCCACAGACATGTGGCATAATGTCCAACCCAGTCACATTATCCTAACACCAGCCCGACCACTCCTAACACTGCCCTCTTAATGCTGAGGGTCATGCGAGGCAACTGTTAGTGACATTTTTGTGAGTTTTTAGTTTTGACTCGACCGGGTATTGAACCCACGACCTTACGCATCCGAGGTGGATGCTCTAACCACTAGGCCACCGGAGCGGTTTGGAGTGTAGACATATCTCCACAAATTAAACTATACCATACTGCATGCTAGATTAGTGTGGCTTGAGTGATTTTTACTTTTAACAATGTGTTCATTACATCTTAATTGTATTGAAGGATAATTGACTTGTACTTCTTAAAATTGGCATGTTGATACAACTCAATGAGAACATATATTCTATATGCAAATAGGGTGACTGATTTTTCATTGTTGTTTGGCGTTTTAATGTTTAACACTTTTTGAGTGACTCAAGCAATTTTAAAATTAACTCAATGTAACTCAGCCTCTTGTTTGAGTGACCTTTTTTCAGCTTACTGATTTTCTTGCACTCTATTTTATCTAAAGTAACAGAAGTTGCTATTTGATGCAAATCAAGGGAAGTAACTCGACCATACCAAAACAAAGGTCAATATCACCCACATTTTGATGCATGAGTTACTTGTTTCCCTTCTGTTTGTTCATTACACCTTCAGTATCTTGAACTATTTCACATGCACTTATCAAAATGTCTTGCTAAATTGCTTATTTGAAATATTCTGTTTCTTTAATCATTTGATTTAAATTAAATTTATATGCACCATCTTGGGTTTGCTTTTGTATGTGATTAATTGTGCATTATATAAATTGAGTGAGAGTCTACTGTAATGTTTCATTTGAAATAATCTTACCTGTTATATATGGCTGCTTTTTTCCAAAGTGCAAGTAACAGTCACCTAACAAATCCACCTATGCTAAATTGATTGTGATGATTCCCATAAATTATGATCAATTTGTATCCATATCTAAATCGTATACAAGTACTGCCAATGAAGATGCATATACCATAGCTTGATATTTTGTATGTTTTAATGATCATACTTTTCAGCGAAGGTGATAAAGGACAGCTGTTGGAAATAAGGCAATTTTGTCTGATTGTGGTAAATTTCAAAAAAGCTTCAACAAATAATCAGACCTGTATGTAAAAGGAAGAAGTTATAAAGGCTGTAGATCGAATAGTAGATGAACATGATATATGATGAGTAAAGTAATGGATTTGGGTTCAAAACACCATTTTGTTCATGATATATAATGTAAAATGTAACAGATTTCAAATCAAAGCAAATCTTGTTTATTATATATAATGTGTAATGTAATAGATTTCAAATACAAGCACCATCTTGTTAATGATATATAATGTGTAATCTAGTAGATTTTTTTACAAAAACACTATTTTTAAATGATATATAATGTGTAATAAAATAGTCTTTTATTAAGAGTGCAATTTATTTGCATGATATGCAGTCTGTAATGTAATAGATTTGGATTACAAACACCATGTGTATGCATGATGTAGCCCTACATGGTACTAGCTACCATTTTCATCATGCTAATTAGATGTTTCCAATTAATCAAAGCGTCTTTAGTCAGAAAGTTGATAAAATGTTCAGCATACATTTATGACACGAAAAACAAAAGCTTTAAAATTATGTACTTGATATGGCACATTGATTCGGGTTTATCATCATAACATTTGGTTGGAGTCTTTATACTTATATTTTAGAAATGTGGTATTGTGATGAAATGTTACATATATACATACATACATACATACATACATACATACATACATACATGCATACATGCATACATGCATGCATGCATGCATACATGCATACATGCATACATGCATACATGCATGCATGCATACATACATGCATACATACATACATACATACATACATACATACATACATACATACATACATACATACATACATACACACACACACACACATACATACATACATACATACATACATACATGCATGCATGCATGCATGCATGCATGCATGCATGCATACATACATACATACATACATACATACATACATACATACATACATACATACATACATACATACATACATACATACATACATACATACATACATACATACATACATACATACATACATACTGTTACAATGTCAAAGATGTAAAAGAACAATGAGATGTCAACTTGTCAGACATGATTATCAGGATTATACATCGAAATACATCATTCCCAATATATCCGTTTTAATAAACATAGTAGAATATAATTTATATATATATTTCATCTGCAGCTGGAAAGAGAAATGAGCAAACTGCAAGAAAGAATGATGTGTTAAGTAAGGTAGGTTAAAATAACTTTCATATTTTCAAACATTTACTTTTTTTTAATAGATAATTTAAAAGTTAACTAACATTGTAAGTATCATCATTTGCTTTTAGGCAACTATGTATTTTTTAATCCCCTTCTCTGCAAATTTCATTGGAATTGCAGCATTTTTCTCATTTGTTCATTCCTCAATAGCTTAACATACATTTAACTTTCACACTGAAAGTTTATGTGCAGATGAATCTCAGGCAGATTAAGATAACTAGATAATTGGGACTTAGCTTTTGCTCTTGGGTGACCTTCTTATTTTCAGCTGTTTGTTACTCTTTCAATATCTTCGACTATATTTCATCGAGACTTATGAAAATAATAATCATTTTCACATAGGTATCTATATCATACCACAAACTAGGTTAGTGCGAAATTTGTGATTTGTGTATTTATAACTACTGGTATGTATTAATTGCATCTTTATTATGTTGAACCATACTATACCTTTACTACTGAATATTGACCTGTCGACACAAGTCAAGCAGAACAAGTCTTCCATATAAAAATTTGGTGCAACTGATTTTTCATGCTTTAGTAGCTTTTGAATTTTCAGATGTTTCAGAGTGACTCAAAATATACTGAAATTAGGTCAGTGTTACTCTTCATCTTCAGATGCGTTTTTCTTGCATTCTAATTCAACTACACTAACGGCAGTTGGGATGTGGATGCAACTCGAGGGAAATAACTCAACCATACAAAAAGGTCAATGTGACCCAACTTTCATGCTTGAGTTACTCGTTTTCTTTTCTTTATCTGCTCATTGCACTTTCGAGTATCTTGAACTATTTCAGATGCAGTTGTCAAAATTTCTATTCATATTTTTACTTGAAATATTCTGTTACTTTCACCATTTGACCTGACTTTAGAATTATTATGCACCATTTGGGGGTTTTTGTATGTGTTTAATTTTGTATTATATAAACTTAATGAGAAATCTACTGTAAAGTGTACATTAAAATACTTTTACCAGTTATAAATATATACTTGGTTCCTAAGTGCATTTGACACATGCCAAACCCACCTGTTTTAAATTCTTTGTGATGGTTCTCATAAAATACGATCAAGGTGTATCCATATCTAAATCATAAACAAGTTCTGTCAATGAAGATGCACATATCATAGCCTCACATTTTGCATATTTTTGTCATCATGCTTTTCTGATAAGGTGATATATGAGAGCTGTTTGAAAGATGAACATTTTCATATTTGTTATAAATTTCAAAATAGCTTCAATAAATATCCAGACCTGGATGAAAAAGGTAGAACTAAGAAAAGTGAGTAGAAGAGAAGTCAGATATATCATGATCATGTAAAGTAATGGATTTGTGTTAAAAGCTCTACTTTCTTATATGATACATAAAAGTAATTTAAAATAAAAACGCCATTTTCATGCATGATATACAATGATATATAATATATATCCTAGTGCTTTTGGATTAAAAGCACTAGGCTTATGCATGATGAAGTCCTACATGGTATTAGTTACCAATTTTATCTTGCTAATTTGAAGTTTCCAAGTAATTAAAGCTTCGTCAGTCCGAAAGTTGATCAAATGTTGGGCATACATTTATGATTTAAAAAATAAAACTTTTAAATTATGCACTTGATTAGGCACATTGATTCGGGTTTACCTTCATAAGATATGGTTGAAATCTTTATACTCATATTTTAAAACTGTTGCTTTATAACTAGTACTGAGAACAAATGTTATGAATCTTTGATACATTCCATGCATACATTCAGACATACATGCGTAATAATCATAATAGACAAAACATTACAAATCTAAATGTGGATGCATCTTATGCTGATTAATGCAGCCATTCCCAAACTAGATCATTGTGACCTAATTTTCATTCTTGAGTGAAGCTTTTAATTTCAGCCAGATGTTTGTTACATCTGAAGTACGTTTAGCAATATTGCATATTTACTCGAGAAACAACATATGCGTGCAACTCTTTCGCATAAAAGCAATGAAGCGTGAAGCAATGTTCATGACTGAGTGGTTTTGAATTTTCAGCTATTTCAAAATGACTAAAACATACAAGACTTCTATCAGTGTGTGCATCATGCACCCTATTTCAACCACATTTATGCATGTTGACGGGTGGATGCATCTCAAGGAAAGTAACTTGACTCATATTCTTGAGTGACAATTGTTATACATTCATTACAAACTGAATATCAACTATATCACATGTATGTATGAAAATTGTTATATAGATGCATGTCAAGGAGAAGAGAATTAACTACAATACAAAAAGTGGTCTATGTTCCTGCATAAATATCTGTATAGTATTTTGAGGTATCTGTTCGCTCACTTATGCTGTTTCATTTAAACTTAACGCTATTGCAGAATACTTGTCAAGGCAAGTTATACCTTGAACAGTTTGATTTTAATTTTCAGAAATTTCACTTACAATCACAAAATTAGGTATGCAGATGCAGCATAATTTGATTAATTAATTAAAAAACTAGGTACTGTGACCAAATTCCTAATCTCGAGTGAATCTTGTATTATGCCATTTTGTATATTGTTAGCTGTTTTGAACGATCCTCCTTTGTCAAGAGGTTTAATTAGGTTTTCATTCAAAATCAGCTACAACTATGTTCTTTGTTATTAGTTTATGTATGAATAATATTTAGGAAATGGTATATTTACCGATGTAAATTTAATACTTATCAAATATGTCTCACAAGAAAAAGAAAGTACATCTTCAGAACAGTGTTATGTATACACTGATTATACATTGACACTTAATTGCTCTATCAATTACAGAGCAAAAAGGTCAAAGTTCAAGGTTACTTTAATTAATCAAATGGTTTTTGCACAGTAATTCAAAGTTCTTCATCATATGAAGTTACCAAATTTTGTAGTTACATGGAAGGAAGAATCCTATTGATTTAGGATAAAAATGTCTCATGTGGTGGTCACTGTGCCTGAAAGATAAATATGGTTTTTTCCAAATAACTCGAGTTTTCCATTATCAACATTTACTAAGCTTAGTTGATGGCTTGCACTAAGGACGAAACCTAATAATTTTAACATCAAATATCAATGTTATTGCTTCTTCACAATAGCCGTGACTTGTCCATTATCTACAGTTAGCAAAACCCTGTGGATACCTTGTACACAGGGTATCAATGAAACCTAATGATTTCAAGATTAAACAAGCCAAAGGTCAGGGTCAGTGTGACTGAAAGAATAAATATAGCTTCTGCACAGTAACATTACATATCTCATTAAAACTGTGTGGATATTGAAGAAAGCTATTGATTTTGTGGTCAGCAGATCAAAAGTCATGGCCACTGACTGAAAAAAAAAGAAAAATAGTTTCCACACGAGAGTGTAAGTTATACATCACAGACCTGACCAAATTTTGTTGATGACTTCACCGGTTGTAACGAAACCGCCAATCAATACTATGATGAAAATAATAAACATCAGTGTTGTGCTGAGGTTCGAAACTTGGTTGTGCACAGAAATGGAAGTTATCTACATAGAATTCTAAATATGGGACTTCGTGTAATATGATTGCATAGACATTTCCATTAAGAAGATGAAGAATAAAAAAATGCTGTATTTTTCCTTTTTTTCCCCACTAGACCTTACCATTTGTTTGCTTTGATTGTTCCCACACGATAAAATGCACATATTAAGAGCCATTTTAAAAGATTCTTTTCAGTTTTCCTGAACAGAAAGGGTTGGTTTGGAACAGACGAGTTCTTTTGATATCCAGTTGGTCTTCTTTGAAAATAATGTTGATCTCACATCCCACATTGGCCATCTTGATAACTTCATTCTGTTTTCCCTAAAAGACTTAATCACATGTCTAATTGGTCTTAAATGCGGATGGTGCCCATCTGATATCCAATGTGGCCTTTACAAAAGTCATCTTGTACATATTATCTACTGAATGGAAACCTATATGTTGAAAATAGTTTTAGTTATACTGATCCTTATCAATGGACTTTTTATGGTGCCTAATTATTCGTAAATGAAAATGGTGCCAACTGTATATCTAATATGGCTGTGGCAACATCTGTCTTTAAAACCTTTATGTCACTACTCCCTATGAAAAGATAGATTGTTCTAAATAAGTTGTGCTAAGCTGACATCAACTATGTCCCCACGGCAACTAACTTGAAATCTTGTTTTCAGTATAGAATATTAGAGATGGTTTCAAAAATTCAGCAGTTAAAAGGAAGAAATAGTCTAATCTTGAACTCCTGGAAATTTATTTTGCTTTTGTTCTTGAAGAGGTTTAGTCATTTTTTTAAACGTGTACTGTATTATGCAAAACCTGAACACAGAACACACCATGTCTATCAATAATGTCTTGTAAATCATAGAAAATTTCTAAGTCTCATGTAACTCAGAAAGGCTGTCAAGTCTAACTATAAACTGTTTTGCATCAATTTCTCTTAATGTATGGCTTAATATTTTTAAAAGTCTTCATTGAGAGAAGCTCTTTATTCAATCTGAGCTGGAGATTATTTCCTGTTTATTATGAACCTTTGGTATTAACTCAACGGTCAGCACAAATATCGTCCATGTTAATTTTGATTATTGTAACATTATTGGCTTTTTCAACTTAAAGTCTATTTAGTTGTGGAATCTCCTAATTCATTAACCGACATTTTTTGACTCAAGGCAGAAAGTCACTGTAGCAAGCATTTACTCATCGTCTGGTGTTAGATTCACAAAGAAAGTGACAGAAAGTAGTATGTCTTATGCAAATCACTTTGTTAATAACGTGATCGGTCATATATACATTTATATGGTGCATCTGTCAATACAATGTACACAATTCCTAATACTAAAAACTAATCAAAACTAAAAACTACTTGCACATATTATATACACATATGTTATTCACATGAATTACACATATTATATACACATATGTTATTCACATGATATACACATATTATACACACATATGTTATTCAAATGATATACACATATATATATGAACAGTAGGGTTCGTTATCTCTTTTAATTTTTATTTATGCTGCTTTCAATAATATGCTCAAAATATGCCACTACTGCAGTTATAAAATTTTTATTGCTATTCCTACTACGTGAACGTTCATATCAACATGGTGTTTTTACTACATTGCTTCTTCGATGTCCAGTTTGTAAGATAGGAAAATGATGTCAATCTGACGTCGAATGTGGCCACAATGGCAGACATCTAAAAGATCTTGTTATCACATTTCTACTTGAATGGAAAGTCATGTAAATAGAAGAATAAAAGAGAAGATTTTGATCTCTATTTAGTTTCTAATGGTACTGATCTGACGTCTAATTAGGCCACCACAGCAATCGTTTTAAAAATGTTATTCATATTACTGCTTAATGAAAACATACATATTCATCTCTATTCATTTCTAAATGGATCGTATATTAGCATGGGATTTTCACCAACAGACTTCTTAAGACATCTTGTTGATAATAGCCTTACATCAAATTATGGCTGCCACAATGACTGTCTTTAAAATTGTGTTATCGCTGTGACTTCCCCTGAACGAATGATCAAAATGATATGCGTTTGTTTTCCTAAAACACTTCTAATGACATCTGATTTGTTCTACTCTTGCTATCACTGGAGAGTATAAGAAATGGTTTCAGCACTTGACATTTAGAAGTAAGAAATGGTCTTATTCTGAATTCCAGGAAATTGTTCTCACATGGTATAGAGTCAGTACGTTTGAAGGACACCTTTTATCTTATAAAGTTTTAGTGAAAGCAAATATATTACTCCTGACTTTCTATGGCAATATTTAGTGAGTTAGTAGTTGGATGACTAGGCCATGATCAGAAAGATTTATATATGTAAATTGATGAAAAGACATATAAAGACAGAAATGTAGTATAACTGTAGTAATGATTGGCATAAACATATTGTCAATTACTGCACCATACATTTGTATTCAGAGGTATTTGAAAAGGTACTTAGAAAGCAGCTGTATTTTTAAAGTCCTTTTAATTCCTATTTGATCAGTCAGATGGCTTATTTTGGATCTTGCTTCTTTGCAAACATGTCAGTACATTATAGTCATGCCTGTAAATAATATTTGATGTAGATTTTATCAAAACAAATTTCTTTTCAGATTGTTGCAAATGGAGTTGGAGGGTATAGTGATTTTCCAACAGCTGGTCTTTGGAACTGGGACAAACGGGGGAAAATATAGACACAAAACCCAATTCATTTTATACTCATTGTCTCTCTTGATATTGCATGCACGTGTGTGACACGTGCGCCTCAAAATAGTATAGCCTGTTAGGAACTACTTTGCAAATGAACTATGTACAATCATGTAGAAGATTTTATTTTTAGTTTATTTAATTTGTTTGTGGATGAACTAAAACAGCTTTTTCATCTATTTGAAACTAGAGATGATAAAGTGAAAAAAGTGGACGAGATTACTGATTAACAAATTAAACTTTCAAACAAGCAAATGGATGAATACGATATTTTGCAATGTCCACAACAAACGTGAGACTTAGTATTGAAAATACCATTCTGATCATTTAAACCCTACAAAGAGCATGCAAGTGAGGATGCATAAACGTGTCTTTTTTAGCTGGTACTAAGAATAGCAAATAATATAGTTACATTTTTGCATCTTTAATTGCCTCAAAATATAATTTCTTTGTTCTGCAAGTCCGAATGACATGAACTATGGTTTTTAAAGCTTCATTATATATTCTAAAATTGTACTGTAATATTTTTACTGCACTGAAGATGAAATGAATGTGATACTGCATAGCATCATTTTCAAATTACATTTGAAATAATTCATTTTTTTTTACATGATTCCAAACATTCAGTGACAGAACACACACACACACACACACACACACACACACACACACACACACACACACACACACAAGACATGTCCCTCCCTGCTCAAATCACATGTACTTCATGTGGAATTGACACATTTAGTAGATTGGAAACACAAAAATCCCATTCATTCCAGACCAACTGAAAAAGCGGTTGAAATGCGCATCCATTCACAATATGACTCAAAATTTAATTTTAAGTGGATCAAAATGAAAATTCTCTTTTAAAGTGATGACGAGCATGCAGCTAAGTTCAAATTTCTCTGCGGTGTTATTTTACAGATTAATATTATTGTATATTGTTTAATCTACGGTTGTGTATTATTTTCGTGTACAGCATAAATTCAATTACTTTGTTTATTGTAGTGTACTTTTGTAAGATTATTAAGCATTAGGTAGAATAAGAAAATATGCATATACTAAAAATGTTAATGCATTTGTAAGGGACAATATGAAATCATTTTCATGAACGGATACTCCCACAGGTAGTGCAGTATCAATCCGAGAAAAAAAAACTTGTTCGTATTTTCCCATACAAATGCAGTAAGCTATAATTACCTTACACAGATCCATTGACTTGTAAAAGATTTGTTGTTGTTGTTGTTGTTGTTGTTGTTGTTGTTGGGCTTAACGCCATTTTTCAGCACAAGATAGGCTATTCATGACGGCCAGTATTAATTGTGGAGGAAGAAACCGGGAAATCACCGGAAAGAACCACCGACCCACGAGAAGCTACTGGCAAGCTTTCTCACATATCCACATTCGCCGAATCCTAGACTCGAACTCACGCAGACAGAGGTGAGATGGCAGTGATCCGTAACGGACAGCGCTTTAGGCCACTCGGCCACTCGGACTTGTAAAAGAAAAGATGTTAAGGTGAAGACACCCCAAATAAGACAATTGCCTACATTTCATGATTGTCAGAGATATGGAGGCAACTCGATGCAAGCATCTTGTCCACTGCTGATCACAAATCTCTAAAAATGCCGAGGTGTCCGGTCTGAATTTGCCATATCTTAGAAACTTTCAGTGTTCCCAGTGTTGCTATCTTATCTTGAATTTGTAATGAGCTACATGGTTGAGCAATACCATTTTCAATCCACACTTATTGTAAAAGATGGTTTGGATGAAATTTATAAAAATGATAGTTTGAAGCTTATTTCATAACTCTTGAATCTAAAATTATTGTATTCATGTGCTTTTATTTTTACATCTCATTCATGCAGTTTAAAACCGATCTTTGATGCATATATTAATTGGTCAATTAAATTATTTAAAATTTGTGAAATGTCTGGAAAAGTCCTCAACGTATGATAACGACAATTTGAGGATATAAGATCATTAAAATAATACGGAATAATTGGATGGTTGCAATCGCTAATGTGTAAAGGCAAGCTAGATGATAAGAAACTTATTTCTAACAAATACTTACGATTCACCCTTTCGTTATCTGTTCTTGAATTGAAAAATGATGAAAATAATAAAGATCTTAAGTTTTTGGTTATCTTTCGCGAACACTTTGGAAAACCTGATATTTGATCAATAATTGTACCTTCATGTTTTGTCAGGAATGGAATAATCAGTAAGCTATCTAAGTATACAGGAGATATAAAATACTTTGGAATTATTCAGAAAGTTGCTTGATCTAGAATCCCATATTAAACAATATAACAATCATGAAACTCAAAAAGTTTAAAATTTGAGCATTAGTCTTAAGGAAGAAATACTGTATTGAATTCATCAGGAACTATTGGTGGTATATATATTAACGACGGTCGAAGGAAGCCACCAATAACAATAAACTAAATACATAGTTACCACATAGGTCATCATTCTCTGAAGCATGATCTTGTATTGCTGTGTAAAAAAAGCCTAAGAATGACTGAGGATAATTAAAGAATTAGATCAGTGCTGTGAACCCATTTATGTTAAATTTACAATAAGCCGATACAAGCACTTTGTATGCTGTTTTAGGTGGTGTAGAACAAAACATAAAATGAAAAAATACTGAAATTTGAAATAAATCAATTAATTTGGATCCCTCTGTAATAAAGTGGAATATATGCAGCTCTTGAAAAAAATCATTTCCAAGCCTTGCTCAATAGAGTTACAAACGATTCATATAAGGAGTATGCATTTTCAGCATTCAAGGGCTATTATGGTCATATTGTACTAATCACATTAACTGAGATCCAACCAGCCATTGATACACAAAAAGAGGGTAAACGTCCATGATCAGATTCTTTTATAGGTTGGTTGGTTGAATTTTTACGGCGCACCAGCACAAAGAGGCCATTTAGCGCCATACAAAAGGCTGTCCTTCATTATGTACAAATGGTAAAAAAGTTCTGTATCGGCCAGCGATAAGAAAAACCAAATAGCTAAAGATTTAACGATAAAAATGGTAACGGTGATAAAAAAAAATATAGTTTCCCGATCAACGTGGATTGCAAATAATGCATGACAACGAAAACATATGAAAGGTAATTAAAATGTAGCGACTGCATATATATATAGCACATAAAAATGTTTAAGATGATAATATAAAAGTTCTTTTATATGTGACACATTTTAAATTTTTAAATAGTAGACCTAATGTTTTTTGGTGCTTTTTATTTAATTTTATGCTTGTACAAAGCTGTAATCCAGATGATCTGACAAAGTTTTTAATTATCCCATACTTTAAAGTTAAGTTGGTAACCAGACGGACAAAACGTGTTAGCTCTTAAGACAATTATTTCAAAATATTTGAATATAGTATGCTATAACAACGCTAAGTCACCATCTCTGATAATCAGTTTGTTTTAAAATATAACATTCAACAGACTTATCACGCTACTTTAACGAAACTGTCAACTATTCTTTTGAACATGGCAACCTTGTGTTTGCATGTTTCTTCACAAAATACATTCTCCTAACATTATAACTTAGGAAAACTGCAAACCAAGCCCTCCCAGATTAAAACCTTCTAGCTGAAAAGTTAAAAGTTATCTGCCCAGCTAGGTGGTAGCTGGATAGAGTGATCTCCCCTTAATGCTGGGGTTGGTGCCAAATCCCCTGAATTCATCAGGTTCTAAGAAAGGCCTCATAGAATCCATGCCAGTAGTTTGGAAGCTGGAGAAACACAAAACAAGTTGGAGGAGTTTTAAATTTCATAATTCCATTCTTCCTATATCAGACTATAACGTTTCATAACTTTCTTTATTAATATCTTCACACACTTAGGTGCCTTTTGTAAAAACGTACACGGGTCACAATGGCTTTCCCTCAGTACTATGAATGCATTATTACGTGCACATATGGTGTGTAATATGGAAGACTCGTTTAGTATTTATGTATAATTTCAGCTGAATCATGATACAAATAGTTAAGTGTTTATATTATGTTGTCTTAGTGTCTAATTTAAGTTCTACATGTGAAGCTCTACTGATTATAACATCATGGGACCTTTCTTACATTGTTTCACAATGGATATTATATCATCTACATCACATTTGTATGTGCGTTTTGAGTAGTATAGAAAACTTTAATTTATTACCATATAGCTTCCGCCATGGCTGGATAAGTACAGGTAAGGTTTCTACCCATTGGTTACTCCAAAGCATCCACAGCTCATAATCGAATTACTATAAGCGACGCATCAGTGATTTTACCTGTATAGGCAGTAAACATTGTCCTTCCTACTATTGATTGATACAAGAATTGATTATTCGGCTTCCACTTCATGTATGTAGTTACATTACGCGATGCTCCATTGACTTTACCTGTACATTCAATCAAAATTGATAGGTTACTTGTTACTAGAATTCATTATTTAGCTTCACTTTGTAAATATTGTTAACGATGCTTTAATTCTCTACCTGTACACACCACATGCACCCTTTAACATATATTTAACATAGGGGTAACTCTGCACTGACACTATCATAAAGCAGGACACTCACTAAAATACTTGTATTTAATGTATGTTTTTTTTGTCCAATAGATTTAAGCCATGGGCGGGGCAAATTTGAAATCCACTCAACATGTGTGGTTTTCTATGGTTGTCATTCCTTGAGAATATGTTGAACTTGCCTATAATGGACAGAAGTCAATGTGCGGATATTCTTTGGGCGCAGAAAGAAAAACATCAGCATGTACGCAAGGTTTTGAAGCCATATTATTTACTGGAAGTAAGATAGAGAGCAACAACAGTCTCAGTTAACAGTCTCACTTATCAGAATTACAGACCGGCTACATGAATCAATATCCCACACCCCGTCTCAAAACTCAAAACTGGACATCATACCAGCCAGGATGGCTATGTTCCTTCACGACTGGGCTCAACAATATAACTCTGACAACAATGGGTCACAACCAGTATTAATCACCAGAAAACAAATTTTCCCGGTTCTATATCTCACATAGTGCTGCTGGGCACTTCCTGTGTATGATACCGTGTTTAGTTTACCAGGCGTTGCAGAGTCTATACATGCAGTCTCATTGATTAATCTAAACTGCATAGTACTGACAAGCGCTTCCTGTGGATGACGTCCAGTTTATGTAAGCCCTCTTGTGGATCAATCTAACCTGCAAAGTACATCTAGTAACTACCAGGATACCATGTCCATCTAGGTGCCTCAATTTCTAAGAGATGTCTCTTCACTCTCAAGTCCTTGCCACCCAAAACTAGCCTCTACTTAGCAACACCTTGGAAATAACGAGATTTAATTCATAACATGTGGCAAGTGTAGTGGGCCACGATCATGGACATTCTTATCCAACTACTTCTCAGGTAGCACAAGAGACATTGGTTTTAATTCCTAATCCAAAACAGACGAAACTTTGCCATCAAGTTCCCTCGCCGTTGTTATTTCTTATTATGACGAGTGAACGTCTGTTTTACAGGCCTGAACGGAAAACGTTTTCCGCCCACTACCATAGGTAACTCTTTCCTCTACATCATTTCCCAGGGGATTATCGTCTACAGAAGAATCTAATTTCAATTGCTTAATAATAATTTGACCAGTGACTGACATTTTGGGACAGCTTACATTTTCAGTTACAATATCCAAGCATCTGTAGACGTTGCTATTTGCAGAGCCTTCCTTATTTATCTATTTTGATACTAATGAGTTGATTCATAGCGTCATGACTATGGGATTAACATTGCATCTAATATATATGGAAATCATCAAAATGCGCAACACATCTTACTTTCTCCCAAACTATTTCTAGCTGAAAAAGTATGGGGTCAGATGAACACTGACCCTACATTTTTGTAATTAATCCTCCAGATCTGACACCAAGGGTTTTTTTTACCCTCCAATTTACACCCCTGGAGGATACACTGTGTTTGAATAGAATGTGTGTTGTGTTGTCTATCAGCTTGAAACAGAATGCATGTTGCAAAGATTTCTGCTTTGAAACACAGACCAAACTTTCTTTGCATGTTCTTAGTCTTCTTCTGAAATATCTCACTAGCAACGGACTATCAGCAAATTTGTTACAGTCACTCATACAGACCTTTTATTGTCAGCAGGTTTGTGTTTGCGGTGCTTCCACCTCACAGACAATATCGATGAAAAGTAGCCATCAGAGTATCCAAGGACAATTTCATAAACTGTAACCAAACGATGAAATTCGATTGCTCCATTCTAAATGTCATTAACTTTTTCCATGTTGTTGGGGTTCACGCTTATTAATGAGTCTAATGCCGTGAATACCGCTTACTAACACAAGCTATGAAGTACCTCAGTTAGTTTTGTTTTGTTTGGGTAAATTCTCAACTGCAAATTACATGAGTTTGGTGGATTTCCTCTGTACGCATCAGTGATGTGGCGGATATCACAAACTTTGTCATCAGATAAAGTGAAAAAAAATTCACAAATCTAACAATGAATGGCTGCAGAAAATTTACGAATTTTATCTGTCATGGTCATGCACAATTTGGTCGATGTCAGACGTATTTGTGTCTTTGATACGAGAGCTGGAGGCGTATGCCATATAAACATTCATGCATTCAAATCATTCGTATATGATAAAAGGGACTTTAATATTTCTTTGCACTGCATTAAAAAAATGATAATGGTTTTACTAGACTCTTACAAACTGCTTGCAGTGGGATTTTACTGATATCACCACAGTGTAAGTTACTGCGGATAAGCAGTTGCTAGTTTTTAAATACATACATGCAACGTCTCCCTATATGTTTTGTATCCTCGTATTTGCTCTGTTGTTTAAGTAACCAAGCAAGATTCTTATGCACACTTAGTGAGTTACCAATTCTTATTCTTTCCTTTCATTCAACAACAACAAATCAATCTGGGTTCGTCCCTGCTCTCCCTGTGCGGATTTTGCCAGTGGATAAAAGACTTTGTCATAATTTTTCATATTTCTTCATTGTCTCTTTAGTAACTTTCAAGAAATATTATTTCACCGTCTCCAGAATGTATTTGTTATTCACGATACCGCTTTACTATGATTCAAGTCCTTCTTGGTCAACAGGACACAAATTCTATCCGCAAATGAAAAACACTCCAGCCCATTTGATCTATGCTGTGGTGTTACATAGGGGTCTGTTCTTGAACCTGTTCTAATCATTCTATACATTCAGCCACTCTCAAATGTCATGGATCATCATTAAGTGTCTCACCAATTGTATGCTGATGGCACCCACATATACAGATCTAGCTACCCTACTGTAGTTGAAGCTACCATCCAAGGTGTAGAGAGGTGCATTTCCGATGTGAAATCATGGATGACATGCAACAAGCTGCAGATGAATGATAATAAAACTGACGCCATTATGTTTAAAACACAAAGACTTTCTCATTCACATACTTTACCTCAAACAATATATATCAACAACAACAACATTGACTTCACACAGACAGTAAAAACCTAGGTGTTACTATAGACAGTACTTTTCACTGCACCAACATGTCATGAACATATTCAAGGCTGCATATCTTGAGCTGAGACGAATCAGCTCCATTCGCAAGTATCTTTTAGTTGATGCCACTAAACACTTCTGTGTTCCTTAGTACTATCAAGACTAAACTATGGTAACTCAGTTTTGACTGGTTCGTCTCAATATCTATTCAAGAATCTTCAAAATGTTCAAAACATAGCATCTTGAATCATCCTCCTTAGAGTACCACGATCAGAGCACACCTTTCTCTGCTCTGTACCCTACACTGGCTATCCATTCGATCCAGAATTAAACATAAAATTTGCTCTCTGTGCTAAGTTTCGCTGACGGGTTCCAGTCCAACTTACCTATCCGACCTCACCCATGTGTACACACCAGTTCGATACTTACGCTCCTCTTCTGACACTCGTATTCTCAGTGTTCCCACTATTAAAATGAAATCTTATGTACAACGTTCTTTTGCATACCAGGGCCCACTGAACTTAAACACAAAGACACTGATCTCATTCAAGAGCGCTCTTCAAACTCATATTTTTCAACAGCAAGAAGTTATTTGAAGACCTAATAGAAAATCTTTACCTTAAATATTTACAGCATGCTTTCCGTTTTCTAATTTTGTGGTGTTTGTTTTTATTTTTGTAATCATATCATTATATAAGTTTTTTAAGTGTTGTCAAATGTAAAGCGCTTAGAGCTTCTAAAAATTGGGCACTGTACAAAGTCATCATTATTATTATTATTATTATTATTATTATTATTATTATTATTATTATTAATTATTGCAGTATTGTATCAAGTACACTATACTAGATTATTAAAGCAGTATATATTTAATGATATTAGCTATAATAACACTTGTTGAGTGACAGGCAAGTAGTCCTTAATATAGATTATATATTCAAGACGTTTATGTGTGTACAAACCTTTGTATTTGGGTCTTTTTTGTCATTGCTCAATAATTAACCAATCAGGGATAAGAATTCGGGCATCTGATTGGTCATCACTCGTACACTATCCAGTCATATGTCAGAATTCTGACATTTGAGGGATTAAAGTTCATATGTGAGCCAATCAGACATAATGCTATTTGGCTAGTGCATAGACATTGGCCAATCACACATCAGGATTTGTACTTCACATTGGTCAGTTCTCATTATATAATGATTAAACAACACTTTTATAATATATAAATTTGCTCATTACTTTCTGAAAATATATTATGCTATCCCCTGCACATTTAACGGGGCAATCGATCTGCCTTAGTTCAGAGCTACATATTGTACAAAATAAATAAAATATCTGGTCTAGGCTTTAAGATCACTTAAGTACTGCATATCAGAGCCAGATTTAGGCCTACAATATATATATATATATATATATATATATATATATATATATATATATATATATATATCTATATATATATATATACATATATATATATAGGTTAGAGAAATTAAGTTCGTACTCTATTGAGTTTCGAACCCAGGTCCGCGAGTAAATGGCACCCATCGCCTTGCCTGCACGCACCAGCCCATATACCGTCACGACTAAGCACGTATCACCAAAAAATGATAGCACTGAATCGGTGTTATATAAGCTCGTGCGACCTAGTAAATAATTCTCATATATATATATATATATATATATATATATATATATATATATATATATATATATATATAGATATATATATATATATATATATATATATATTTATTTATACACACACAGTCGTTCCAAATTCCTATGAAAGAAATCAAGGCATATAGGATTTTTGTATTCCAAATAATTATAAATATATACCAGACAGAACAGACTGTGCTATCCCTGGATTCTGTAGTAGAATCTTGATAATAGTGGACAGAAATAATAGTTTAATACAAATAATATTGTCATGCAGTTTAGAGAATTTAAATTCGTACTCTACCGAGTTTCGAACCCAAGTCCGCGAGTAAATGGCACCCATCGCCTTGTCTGCACGTACCAGCCCATATATATATATATATATATATATATATATATATATATATATATATATATATATATATATATATATATATATATATATATATATATATTGCTAAGTGCTATATTTTTATAGCCATATGCCAGATAGGAGAAATGATGCATCTGATTTCATTTTCCCGCCTGTGGGTCATATAGGAGAAACGTTGTACAACGGGGCTAAGTCTCGGATCTGCATACATATAAGATACATACTACATCTAACAACCTTACAAATCATGCACTGATGAGTTTGTATGGTACACAGACTGCATAGTGTTTACATACGAAGTGAAGTATTTCTTAACAGGGTGAAACGTTAAAACCGACACATGAGAATTTAACATTATGAAAGTAGTAGTTTATTATTTCTTTTTGCGACCGATGAATCAGTTCAAACAAATTCTCTTCGCAGCGAATGTTTAAATTTTATGGCAGGGAATAATTATTCATTTGTCAGTTTTGAACAACTATGCCAGATAGAATTTTGGTAATGTGTCTTTAGTGTTTAAACATGTTTCAGTTCTGGTCGCCATGAGTATGGTTTACGACATAGCATGTGTCAAATAGGATTCCTAAATATTTTACCATATTACAAATCATGGCCTACATTTGGCTAGCACACACTGGCCGACTTATTTTACCCTATATCAATGTACTTGTAGCAGAAATATCTTATTGTATGCTGATTAATGTTTAAGCTCGGAACTGTAACTGGACTTCTGTGTGTTAGACATAATAAAAAATGTTTGGGGACATAATGATATTTTAACAATTGAACGCCATATTGAATGTCATGCTGTATTAATACAGCGTTATGTGTCTGTCTGCACTGCAACTGAAATGAATATTACCTCACAGGTTTATAATTTAGAGTCTGTCTGGGAAAGTTTAAAGCCCATAAGAAAAATTTAACATGGCAAAATGTAATGGAAATATAATCCAGGAATGTCATTCTGGATCAAAACCGGAATTTATCCTAAATCCATTTTATAAAATATTATGTAGAAGGTTTCTCAAATGACGAATTTATTTATAGCAGTATATTAATAAGTCAAAGGGGTCTCTGTGGAACAAATTCAACCCTGGCGTGAAGCCTGCTAGAAGTCATTGATTTTCCACTTATTTCCAAGTACTCCTCGACATCAATCGTTGTCTATTGAAAATTCAAATACACCCAGGAACAATCCATGACCACAAATATCACAACTACATATTTACATGACAACTCCACAATTGCCTGCCGTCCTAACAACTGCATGGTTTCTTCTTACTACATTTCCAAAACGTAGCTCCAGAATTTCAAGCCACGAAAATATTCAACTGAAACATCAAATACAGGGAGATCGCTCTGGTGGCCTAGTGGTTAGAGCGTTCGCATTAGATGCTGGATGTCGTGGGTTTGGTCCCCGGCTAAGTCATACGAAAGACTGATAAATATGGTACTTACAACTGCCTTGTTTGGCGCTCAGCATTAAAAGGTTAGTGTTATGACTGGTCGGCCTGGTGTCAGGATGGTGTGACTGGGTGAGATATGTTACGTGTCTGTGGCATAATGACCCAGAGCTAGACATCACTATATTCTGACATATTGCAAACATCGTAGCGATGTGACTAAAAAAATTTTAAACCTACTTTAAAAAGATCCAAATCAAATACAGGGAAGTATTTTTTCTTATGCTGTCTATATCAGTCAAATCATAATTATTGTAAGCCTCTCTTCTCCCGTAACTCTTCACCGTATTTGCCATCATATCAGCAATAAAAGACGTCTTCAAAGAATCGAACAGTCCCTTCTCAATTATTCCATTGTACCATTTATCATTCTGTACCATAAACACTTCACATTGAGACACAAAATTAATCCACACAATTATATTTTAATATTGATTATTTGGCTACATGGACACTTACCCGGTTCAGGCCTGAACTCACTACGAAATTAAACCTTGTCATTATGAAACCTCATCAACAATGCACTCAATGAAGTTTATCCTCTACCTGTTCGCTAATTATTCGGGCCACGGACTATTTCTCCAGCACCGACTTCTTATAATCAAACAAGTAATAACAAAAATCTAATAAATCCTTAAAGTGATGAGCTATATACAGATGACATATACTCCAAATTTATTACAGTATTTTGTGTTATGCGGGAAATAGGGGAGCATTCTTGATTGATTGATTGATTGTTTGATTGATTGATTGATTGATATTTTGCATTCATCCATTTTGTGAAGACTTTAAGACAAAGCATAGAAATGCAATGTAATACATAGAATAAAATAATAGTGGATTCGTTACTTAAGAAGTCTTCTTATTTACTTGTAATATTAAAGTAATACATATATTAATATCATTACTAAACTAGTTAGATTACGATATATTTCTGCTTTTAAAAATATAACTACATATAAAATATATTTCAACATTTGAAAAAAGAACTAAATAAAAAAAATTGTTGTTGTTGTTGTTGTTGTTGTTATGGGGCTTATTGCCATTTTTCAGCACACAATAGGCTATACATGGCGGCCAGTATTAATGGTGGAGGAAGAAACCGGGAAATCCACGGAAAGAACCAGCGACCCACCAGAAGCATCCCAATCGCTTTGCCTTTCAGAACAAGTATGTATTTCCTTATATTATGTGTAAGGTTCAAATTGAATAGAATATATAATATCCTTTATCTTAAATAAATACTTGGTAGATAGTCTGATCACATTAATCCATGCATGAGATACCAAACGTTTTGGGGGCCCCGAGTGGCCAAGTGGTCTAAAGCATTGTCCGTCACGGATCACTGCCATCTCACCTCTATCTGCGTGTGTTCGAGTCGAGGCTTCGGCGAATATGGATATGTGAGAAAGCTTGCCAGTAGCTTCTCGTGGGTCGGTGGTTCTTTCCGGTGATTTCCCAGTTTCTTCCTCCACCATTAATACTGGCCGCCATGAATAGCCTATCGTGTGCTGAAAAATGGCGTTAAACCCAACAACAAAAACACCAAACGTTTTGAGATCTTATTTAAACCTCAAATATCAAATATGAACATATGTACAAGTTTGACAATTTCATAAAGACTAGATTTCAAATTATTTAGCAGTTACATTTTGTAGTCTATGTACTTAAGAATATGGATGACCATAATGCACACAAAACCAAGTTCATGTTTATTATCAATTGTACATAAATCACTTACAAAACTAGTAATTAGATGTTTATTTGGAATCCATAAATTGGTTGGTGAAATAAACATAGTAATACTTAATAATAACACCTAACAGTAGCACGCATTAGTAACACGCAATAGTAGCACGCAATAGTAACACGCAATAGTAACACGCAATAGATCAGGTCCTTGTAATCGTACGTGATAAAGACATTGATTAAGTCTTAGGATGGGTAACATGACGAGAGAGAGAGAGAGAGAGAGAGAGAGAGAGAGAGAGAGAGAGAGAGAGAGAGAGAGAGAGAGAGAGAGAGAGAGAGAGAGAGAGAGAGAGAGAGAGAGAGAGAGACGCTACTGGCAAACTTTCAAACATACCAACATCAAGCCAACTGGGGCGAGATAGCAGTGATCTGTACAAGAGCTTTAGACTACTCCGCCCCTGGATCTGTCTTATATTTTAGAGTACTAGATATAATGATCTGAAATCTGATCTTCTCTAAATATGTCTATAAATTCATTTAATTTGATGGGGTCGAAGCTATCGGTACATTCATAAATGCTCCGGCAGAGTAGGAGAGCTTCAGTGTTAAATTCCAATATTTAAAATGAAACTGTGGTCCCAAAACGGCAGTAGATAACAGAGAAAGATGGACAGAATTGGCTGTGATGCCATTGTTGTGCAACAATGAACTCTTTGGTTACCGGATTGATGATGATGATGATGAGTGGTCCCAAACATTCTCGTATCCAACTTATTTCCTAGATGTAGGTCTAGCTCATATAAATCTCTTCGGACTGAACTAGATATGTTCAAAACCAATTTATTTAATAAATGATTGGTTATTTATACTGAGCTATCGCAAAATATTGTCTAGTCTTTTAAAATGCATTATGAGGACACTGTCAAAACTGTTATCTTCAGAAACTTTCCATGGATATTCTATTTACGTGATTTTTTATGTGACGTGAAATGAAATGTAAGAGAAGTATCCAAAACATACGTTTACATGTCTTGATTTTTTTAAATTTAAAGTATGAATAGGGTGGTGGGCTAATGTTAATTTTTTGTTATAAACTTATAGATTCTTGCCATGTTATACAAGGATCGACCCTGTCGCCTTAAAATCATTAAATGGGTATTCTAATTTTAATTTCTCCCTGTCCTGTAATGACACAAAAATAAAATTATCAGGCTACTTTACTACCATCGCCAATAAGCATTCATAATTCCTGGCCCACATTCAGGGTCGTCACTACTAGATTCCAATTTATGCAATCATAAGCTCATTAAATACTGTCGTTATCATCGATTTCTATGGTTTGGCTGCATAAGGCTTAGCAAATGTTACAAAATCACACACATATATATATATATATATATATATATATATATATATATATATATATATATATATATATATATATATATATATATATATATATATATATATATATATATATATATATGTTAATAAGTCGTCACGCGAGTGTGTCTGCTACGCACGAGCTTATATAACAACGATTCAGGGCCATCATTTTTTTGGTGATGCGTGCTTAGTCGTGACGGAATATGGGTTGGTGCGTGCAGGCAAGGCGATGGGTGCCATTTGCTAGCGGACCTGGGTTCGAAACACCATAGAGTACGAATTTAATTTCTCTAACCTGTATGATAGTATTGCTTGTATTAAACTATTATTTCTGCCCACTATAATCAGGATTCTACTACAGAATCCAGGGATAGCACAGTCTGTTCTGTCTGGTATATATTTATAATTATTTGTAATACAAAAATCCTTTATACCTTGATTTCTTTCATAAAATCTGGAACGACTGTGTATATATATGAGAATTAATTATTAAGTCGTCATGCGAGTGTACCTGCTACGCACGAGCTTATATAACACCGATTCAGTGTCATCATTTTTTTTTTGGTGCTGCGTGCTTAGTCGTGACAGTATATGGGTTGGTGCGTGCAGGCAAGGCGATTGGTGTCATTTACTCGCGGACCTGGGTTCGAAACTCTGTAGAGTACGAATTTAATTTCTCTAACCTGTATGATAGTATTGTTTGTATTAAACTATTATTTCTGCCCACTATTATCAAGATTCTACTACAGAATCCAGGTATAGATAGCACAGTCTGTACTGTCTAATATATATATATATATATATATATATATATATATATATATTATATATATATATATATATATATATATATATATATATATATACCCCTAATGAAGTGACATGCTTAATCCATACTCTGTCATCATATCATGTCATGTGCACATTGTAACAGTGTCTTTTTAATTTTTCATTCCTTATTATTCCAAGAATTAATGAATTACACTTTTAACAAGGCAAATTATTGTAAATACTTTTTAAATTGCGATGACATAGCAAAAAATGTAACAAAATGTTAATATAGGCGAATTTCATTATCTGACGTTATGTTGTATTGTTTTGAAATGTCATGATGGTTGTTTCAATTTATGACAGATTTTACATAATTGTCTTCACCTTTTGCATATGTGTCTTGTTTGTCGTCACAGATTAACGAGAAAATTAGGTTGCGTTGTACTTTTATTATTGTGGATTAGTCTATCACAAATTTAGATTCAATTAATTTTGATTCCATTTAATAACCGTACTATACTTAGCTATTTACAATCTTCTTTCAAAAGAGATTTATTGGTTTTACCATTGTTATATTTTAATGTGTCCATATAATAGACATTAAAATCAGTACTGTTTATCATTTTATGCCGATTGCATTAGTTTTTGTTTCGTACTGAATAAAATGTGCCAGTGATAACCAGAGAAATAAATTTATTGCTACCGTTTAAAAATTAAAAATATTTAGAATAAAAGAACGAAATTTGTGCGTGATTATAAAGATATTTAAAAGTTTTTGCAAAATGGTTCCTTTTTCATTAACAATCTTCCAAATTTATTAAAATGTAAGGAGATTTTTATGTATCTTACAAAGTAACCTTTCTACACCGAAACAATTTTCATATACAGTACAATTCTGGGAATGTTATAATTTTGCAACATTCATTTTTCAAAAATTTCCTTCTTAACTTAATTTTCCCTCTTTTGCATTTATATCTTTCATTTCATTAACGTGCAGTTCATTTTTATCCTTGCTTTAGTGGTAAATAAATTGGAATAATTCCTTGAGGAAATCTTCGCATGCATGTTAGATGTTCATTTTTGGTCTGAAATCATGACATTATATTCAGGTCTTAAACATCATGCAATGTATCCTGGACAGGAATCCTGGAATTGAGTTCCGGTCTTAAAATCATGCATTGTATCCTGGAGAGGAATCCTGGAACTGTGTTCAGGTCTTAACAATCATGTATTATATCATGGACAGGAATCCTGGAATTGTGTTCAGGTCTTAACAATCATGCATTGTGTCCTGGACAGGAATCCTGAAATTGTGTTCAGGTCTTAACAATCATGCATTATATCCTGGACAGGAATCCTGGAATTGTGTTCAGGTCTCAAACATCATGCATTTATCCTGGACAGGAATCCTGGAATTGTGTTCGGGTCTCAAACATCTTGCATTGTATCCTGGTCAAGTTGTTTACATGTATGATGGAAAAATATATGTGGTCAGGGTGTTTACAGGCATAATGGAAAAATGTATATGCTCAGTTTGTTTACATGTATGATACAAAAAAATAATATATGTAGTCAGGTTGTTTACATGTATTATGGAAAAATATATGTGGTCAGGTTGTTTACGTGTATGATGGAAATATGTGATCAAGTTGTTTACATCTATGACGGAAACATTTATATGGTTTGGCTGTATACATGTATGTGTAAAGATATATTTATTGATGTATTCTTCCGTGAACATAAATTTATAATGATAGTATGCTTCTATACTCAGAAAAGTTCATTTACATAAATATTTATATTAGTAAATATTCTTGGAATAAATACTAGTGTATAAATAAAGTTATTGTCGATGGTTTCTCGTTCGATAAGCAAACAAGATTAATTTATTCCAGCGTATTTAACATGACAACCGGTGTCATTGGATATACCACTAGATGTAACAGGAGAGCTGATGAAATTGGATTGTTGCGTATATGTGATTAATGTGTTTGTGTGTAAGGTTTAAAATTATTTTTATTTCAATTTTGTTTCATTGTATTTAATTGCAATTAATAATTTTTCTTTTAAGTCTGGATTCTTTTTCAGTAATGAGATATATTATTATAACAAAGTTTGTTAATTCAAGACTAAGATGTATTACAAGAAAATTATCATTTAGTCCGTCTTACCCTGGTAACAGTGTCAACACGAAGTTAAAATAATTAGTCAATATCAGGATCATACATTCTGTGGGTGATCACGGTGCGCAAACAAACTTTTTATGATTGGTTCTTAAGTAGGGTGACTCTGGCGGACGTGCCAAATTAGTGTAGCAAGAGACCACATGACCAATCTAGCGAGACTTGAAATGAAGTCTGGCGTTTTAAATACCCATTCCATATATTTTTTCAGACTGATTAATTCTAACACCTTGAAGGAATAAAGTGTATTATTTTTAATTTCTTGCCAAGATTGTTTGTTCTTCGTCTGATGTTTGGATTTAATAATTTATTCCCCTGGGAACTCAACAAGTTGACTCTTTTATAAAACATTTGAAAGATATTCAAGTAAATTTATTCTGGAATTATTCGGAAACAAAGACTGATTCAAGAGAGGAATTATTGTCATTCATACATTGGAATGCATCTGACGTCAACGCCTTCCATATTTGTACGTCGCCTGGATTCGATCCTGGATTCATATAGGACTATAAATGACAGGACTTGTGTTTTGATTCTTAGTATCACATTTTGGATTATAATCACAGATTGTAAGGTCCTATTTACCAATGTTTACATTGTTGTCTAGGGAAATAAATTGTTTTGTTAAAATATACAAAGCTTGTAACAGGATATATCATTAGATGATAGTGAATATACCACGAGATGTAAATGTTGAAAGTGGATTGCCACAAGATGTAACAGAACAAATGATGAAAGTGATATGCCATTAGGTATAACATATATAACAAGACAAGCAATGAAAACAGTGATAGTAGATATACCACAAGATGTATTACAACAAGCGATGAAAGTGGATATACCACGAGGTGCAACAGGACAACCAATAAAAGTGGATACTAATCAACCCTGCAGTTCTGGGCAAATTATCCAGATGGCCTTATGTGAATTGCGTCACTGTTGTGCGAAAGACGTGAGTGATATGCGATAGGGAATCACTGTGACTGATTTTGGCTTACTACCTTTGGCCATGTACAAACAAACTTTCCAGAATCTGTCTTACTAACTTTCTGGACAGCTTGCACTTGGACTAAGGAAGAACCCTATCGATTCCAAGATCAAAAGATCAATGTTCAATGTTACTGCAACTGAAAGAGGACATTGGTACTGCGTGCATATTATACAACGCTTAAGAACTTTCAGTCGAAAGGCAGTTATCCATCGATATCCATTGAACCAGATAGCAATAAACCTTCCCCCTTTATTGAAGTGACCGACTTAGGCCATACATTCCTACTGTAACAAAAGGTTCTTTCTTTTCTTGTATGGTTGGTTAGTTCCTTGTTTTATTTGGGGGTAATGTTTGTTTAGTTTTTTTTGTGTGTTATGGAGGTTGGTTTCTTTGTTTTTTATGTTGGGATTGGGTTGCGCGTATATCATAAAGTAATGAGTTGTATCTATCTTATTCAGTAAGTAGTGAATTGCATGTATATGTAAGTAATGCTTGTGATTATTGTTTATTCTGTTATGGCATAATAAAAAGTAACAGTCAAATATTCATTAAAGGCGCATTTCATTACCTAATATTATGCAGCACTGTGATGAAGTATGGTTTTATGACTTTGCATGATATTTGCTCAATTTACGACAGTTTACATGAATATTATATACTACTTGATCTGTATCTTGTTTCTCATTTTTGGCACAGTTTAGATAAATAACTAGTTACAGTTTGATTGTTTTTCCTTTTAATAAATCTTTTATTATTCATTATTAGTCTATAGGAATTTATTTTATATTAATTTTGGCTCCTTTTCATTTTACTAATCTTTATATACATGAGGTTCTATGTACGGAATCATTTGCTTCAGTAATAAAAGAAAATCGAATTTATTTATTCCTTTTATATTTTACGGATATCTGGAAGAAAGGAATTTGTCTATGAGCAAAATGACAATTGCAAGTTTTAATCGTATTTTTTAGCATCCTTTAAATGCTATCTAAAATTATTTTTAAAGCAGTAAGATTTTTGCTTCTTTTAGAATAATAATTTTCCCATATGGCACATTTTTAGGTAATGTTTCAATTTTGCAACAGTTTGCAAAACGTCTTTATTTTTAATTGTGCTTGCTTAATGTTCACAATTTTGCCATATTATTTATTTTACATTCAATTAATTTTCATCATTTGATATATTGGTCAATTAGTTATAAATATCAAATGTTGAGAAAATTTATGTTGGAAGTTCTGACGCTGTTTTCAGGGCTTGACAATCTTGCACTGTATCCTGGGCTGTATGTTCTAGCATTATGTTCTGGACGGGAAGACCTTGCAATGTAATCCAATCTGGATGTCCTAGGAATATATTCTGAAAATGTCTTGGTAAATAATTCAAACAGAGGCTCGAAGTTTGAGTACTGTAAGGTTCTGTAACTTTAATTTATTGAAGTTATTATTGTAAATATTATATTTGTATTGTTAATTTCTCTTGTTGTTGTTGGGCTTAACGCCATTTTTCAGCAGACGATAGGCTATTCATGGCGGCCAGTATTAATGGTGGAGGAAGAAACCAGGAAATCACCGGAAAGAATCACCGACCAACGTGAAGCTACTGGCAAGCTTCCTCACATATCCACATTCGCCGAATCTTAGACTCGAACACAAGAAGACAGAGGTGAGATGGCAGTGATCCGTAACGGACAGCGCTTTTGACCACTCGGCCATTCTAATTTTCAGGACGCATTGATGTCTTTAAGGATCATGCTTATTTACATTTATATAACTTAGAAGGCTTACATATGTTATTGACCTAACTTACCATGGATAGCTACCATACTTTGTCTTGCTTGTCTTAACATATCATGCTTGTTTTAACAAAGCAAGCTTGTTTTTATATCTTGTTTTCTTACTTAACATAGCTTGCTTGTCTTAACTAAGCATGCATCGTGACAATTATAAACAAAATTTCTAGCATCACATCTAATTGTAGGGATATGAGACTTAGTTTCTTGCTCAACAAAGTTTCAAGAATAATTGGCCAGGTTGTTTACAAGAATGTCCGAAAAGAAATGTGGCCAGGTTGTTTACAGAGATATGTAAAATATATGTGACCAGACTATTTGCATGAATGTACAAAGATGTATATGGTCAAGCTGTTTACATAAATGTTCAAAAACATATGACCAGCCTGATTTATATGTATGTGCAAAATGTAATATCTATATCATTCCTTTTTCTGTGAACACACTTAACTCATGGTATTAGGGTGTTTTTATAATTCAGAAGAAGGATATTTTCATAACTATTCATATTATTTATATCTATAAATATATTTTGACGTAAATACTGGTATTATATTGTCAATTACATGTACTGATAGGTTATCAGCTGCGATTTAGAGTTTAAGAAGTAATATCTTTCATCTGCAGACTGGTATATTTAAATTTTTCAACCCATCCTAATTTCTGGCCAGATCAAGAATAAAATGCACATAATTGTGCGAAATGCTTGTTCTCGGATTTCATGTTCATTTGACACGTAATTTTCGTTTGTTCTGCGTTATTGATGTGATATATTCTTTTTACAAAAGCCTCTTATGCTTCTGAATAAACACCTTGATATTTAATCAACATCGCGTGTAAAAGTCTAGTTTTTTTTCCATAACATTTATTGCAATTTTAATAATATTTTTTTTGTCAAGTTTTTATAATCTAGAAAACAGATTTAGTGAATATTATTGGATATTTCTTTTTGTACCTGACGCTGCTAAAAACATGAAAGTCATTATCATCGATTTATTTTTCAATAAACAAAATAGCATATGTAATAGGACAATTGTTGAACATGGATATTTCACGAGATTCATCAGAACAATTGACGATGATGAATAAACCATTGATGATAATGAATACATCACGAAATTTAACAAGACATATAAAGAAAGTTGATATGATGAAATAGATATACCTAGAGATGTAAAAGGATAAATGAAGAAAGTGTTACGTATCAGCTTTTTCAAAGTAACATAAAAAAGAGTGAAGACAACAAGATTTGTAAATATTTAACAAAAATAATTTATTTTCCTAGAAAATATGAAAATATGATAAACAATAATTACAGTTTAGAGAAACAATCCAAATTGTTTGTTCTAAAGATAAACATAAGTCATGTAAAAGAAAAGTTCTAAACACAGTTTGAAGTTCAGATTCTGTCCAAAATGGCGGATGATGACGTCAGACGAAGGCTAACAGAAAAATCCAAAATTTAAACAGTTTTATTTTTCCATTCCAAGTGAGAATATTTTCGGAAAGTGTCTTTGTCCAAATCAGTAATGTTGTTCTCCAGAAAAACAATTATTCCGAAAAACGAAGTAAAATTAGCTCTTCTAACAAGATATGTTATTCTACGTAGACATACGAACAGACTTCTTCTAGCACAAAATAAAACTTTTTAAGGTAATAGAAGTTGTGTAAATCTAAGATGTTGCAATAAACTCCAACTCTGACTAAACGACTCTTCAACTGTGTATGACTATGAACGTCTTACAAAATACCTCAGCATATAAACGAAGTTAATACGTTGTTCGAATTACACGCGCAAGGAGGACGCAAGGAGGACGCATGCAATTTCACAATACATCTGGACATTAGGAAGTCCTAACCAAGTATGAGCCAATCGTTTTCATAGCTATTCCTGAATGTTTACTTGTAATGAATTTGCTATCATACACAGCACGTGCTCACATGAGTCACATTTACGACTCAAGTAAACACGATGTTTTTCAACAACATGTTAGACTGATATCAATATAATCACATTAATTAATTACATTTATGAAATAAAATGAAAAAAAGATTTATAAAACAAATTCACTCCTTAACCTAATACCTTTTACCATAATGAAAAAAAGAAAGATTTATGTAATAAAACTTTCTTTTTCTTAGTGGATGTAAATTCTACATAAGGTAAAATATTCAAATAAGAAGAACTCTTATGAATTTATGAAAATGACATTTTTACATACGGGAAAGTGCATCTGCAATTAAATTGTCCTCTCCTTTTATGTGCCTAATATCACGATTGTATTCTTGTAAAAATGAACTCCATCTCAACAGCCTCTGATTTTTATTTTTCATTCTGCCGACGAAAGTGATGGGGTTGTGGTCACTAAACAACAACCGGAGAAGAAGACGAGCTAATAATATAAACTTCGAAATGCTGTACTGCCAGCATTAAAGCTAAGCACTCATCGATTGTTGAGTAGTTTCTCTGGTGTTTATTTAATTTCTTAGAGAAATAACACACTGGATGTTCAACACCATTTTTGTCATCTTGAAGGAAAACTGCTCCAACCCCAACATTACTCGCACCTACAGATAGTTTGAAAGGCTGACCGAAGCTGGAGCTGTTAAAACTGGTGTATTTTCAAGTATGTCTTTAAGTCTATCGAAAGCCTCTTGACATTTTTCAGTCCAAAGAAACTTGTGTTTCTTTCTCAACAAGTTTGTCAGAGGTTCAGCAACATCAGAACAATTAGAACAAAATTTACGATATTACCCACGCCATACCTAAAAGTCGCATCAGCTGTTTTCTATTGACATGCACTGAATATTCTGAAATAGCCTTGACCTTAGCGTCCATGTCCCACAATTTGTCATAGAAAAATAACACATGCACGGCAGAACTAACATTCAGATAAATTAATAGTCAGATTTGCATCCGTGAGTCTGTCGAAGAACTTCCAAATCTTAGATGTTCTTTTCTGGTGTTGTTGTAAATGATGACATCATCAATGTATGCATCACAGTTGTCTAGACCACCTTAATCATATTCATAAGGCGTTTTAAAATACTCGGAGAACGCTTCATCCCAAAAGGCATCACTTTGTTCTGGTAGAGTCCATCTGGAGTCACAAACGCCGAAATTTCCTTTTGCTCTTTCCGTTAGGGGAATTTGCCAAAAGTCCTTCAGAAGGACGAATTTGGTGACGTATTTGGCCTTTCCAATTTTGTCGATACAATCATCTATTCTTGGCAGTGGAAATTAGTCTGTCACTCTATTCACCTTCCTATAATCCGTAAACATTCGGAAAGTTTTATCCTGTTTCGGAACATGAATGCATGGTGAACTCCAACCACACTTACCAGGCTCTATTAAATAATTGTCCAGTAAATACTGAATCTCTTTTTTCATATATTGCTGTTTAAAAGGGTGTTGTTTCATGGGTTTCGAATTTACTATTTCAGCGACGTGAAAAAATTTGTCCTTGTATGCACGTCTGGAAACAAATGCTTATATTCAGACAACAATTATTTAAGTTCACCTTTTTACTTGGTCTTGACAATGAGAAGTTTCTGATCTAGATTTTCCATAACTCCGAATTCTGCAGACTTGTTGTTCCAAGATTAGTAGAATCCAACTGAATCTTCTCATGCGAATCTTCTTTTGGTGGGACAGGTACAACTAAATTAATTACATGATTTGCTTGGCTATTTCTTTAAAAACAGTAGGTCTCCATTAATTTACTTAGACGTGAGTAATAATGTTATAATCTAACTCATTCATTTTCTTCTTTACTTTGTAATGGACATAAAATCTTAATTGCAGAAAATTCTGCAGAATAAGCAAGAGAGAATGGACAGACTCGTTACAGGACTAAAACATTCTCTCTAGTACACATTGGTGAAACAATAGCTTCACTTTCGACTTGAACTGCTAAATGCCAAATTCAAGTGTAACAAGCTGGAATACTCTAGACTTTAACTTTGACCCTTGACCAAATTGATCAAACTTGAGAAGGCCAAATTGAGTAAAATTCCTCAAATAATTACGTCTGGAAAACTTGTTGAAAATTGATTGTCAACAAAGTTTGGTTACATGGCATGGTATTTAGTAAGGGGTCAATACAATCTACTACAACTCTACTGAATGGTTTACCAAATGGAGGAATTGGTTTCAAATGAGCTTTAGGAATCTTTTGATTTGGTTTTCCTACAATGTGACACACCTTACAAGATCTACAAAATTTGGAAAAATCACTTTTTATTTTTGGCCAATATAATTGAATCCAGAATTTGTGATACGTTTTATTTATTCCCAAATGACCAAACATATAAGTTTCATGGGCCAAACAAAGTATTTCCTGTCTGTAAGGTTTCGGAACCACATTCTGACATTTTACTGACCATTCTTTACTAGCTGGTACGTCGGGATGTCGCAATTTTCTCATAAGAACTCCATTTTTAATGAAGTAGCAGACAGGTACTTCAGTTGCTTTATTTGCACTAACCGCCCGCTAAAACAAACAGGAGATCTCGGGATCCTTCTTCTGTTTAACGACAAGTGATTGTCGTTTATCACCCTGATCAGATAAAAGAGAATGAGTATTCAAAAAAGGATCACTATGATCAATACCTTTATATTGATCCAAATTAGAAGCGAACGTGACCTCATAAAAAAACCTGACCAATACATGTGTCAGCTAAAGGAACAAAGTCCTTATCAAAATCATTCTTAAGAGCTTTCTTTGCCATAGCTCTTGTAACTGCGCAAGCTGAGAATAAATCATGGATTTCTTTTTCAATAGGATCAACTTTTTGATCCAAGAAGGCTTGTCTCCAGCTAAGTCATTGCCTAACAACAAATGAACGCCTTAAAGGGTAAATTATGCACTACACCGACAGCCACAGGTCCTGAAGCTAAATCTGATGACAAATTAACAGAATGGACAGGAACATTAACAAAGACGCACTCTATTCCCTGAATGAGAACACTCATTAGAACAGGTCTTCTCAGAAGAATGCCAAACACCTGATACTAAAAGACTCTAAAAATCTCCTGTATCCCTTAAAATTGTAATAGGGATAGGAATGGCCAAATCACACTAGAGTGATATAGAACCCTTCGACATGAAGGGTTCAAAAGTTTCCAAAACACAATCAGACTGAGGTTTATCAAACCGAATAAATGTATTTATTTCAATACTTCACCTTGACCTTGACCTGTCATAAATAAGAGCATTTGGGTGAGGTCTATCTTGATTCTGATGCCTATATTTCAATTTGAAGCACTCGGAAATGATGTGTCCTTTTTCCTTGAAATAGGTACACGTAGGTAGAGACAATGATTTAGAATCAAGTCTCTCAGCGGCTTGATTTTTAGAATTTGTGCCAGATTGAATTTTACTGAGAGTTATATTTGTTTGAAACCTTTCTATATGTAAACTGCTGAGTAAAAGACTTGTTTACTGCAAGAACATTATGAGTTAAGGAATACTTATCAGCAGCCAGAGCAGCACTTTCCAAGGTTTTGACCTCATGATCTTCAATGTTTCCTTTTTGATATCACTGGGAATATAGTTTTTAAACGCTTCTTGTGATACCAATTGTTCAAGTCTTTCATAATCATGTTCAATTGATTCTGACAGACACCATTTCTTGAACAACTCTTCATTTTCCTTAGCAAATTCAACATAAGTTTGTCTAATTTCTTTTTGGTAACTTCTAAACTTTTGTCGATAAGCCTCGGAGTATAACTTATAACCTTTCAAGATGCCTTCCTTAACCAAATCGTAATCAGAACTTTGTTTTACTGACAAAGATATAAAGATATTTCTGGCCTTGCCATAAAGTATCCTCTGCAATAATTGAGTCCAATACTCTCTTGGTAATTTTGAATTCTCAGCTACTTTTTCACAAAGAATAAAATATTTGTCTCCTTCCTTTTCATTAAATGGTGGAACTAAGTTGATATTTCCTAAAATGTTGAACTGTGAATTTGCATGAGATGTGGAATATGTTCCTGTTTCTTGCAAGATTCAATTCTTTCATTTTAATTTGATACTCTTTTTCATCCCTTTCTTTTAGCCTCTCTCTCTCTCTCTCTCTCTCTCTCTCTCTCTCTCTCTCTCTCTCTCTCTCTCTCTCTCTCTCTCTCTCTCTCTCTCTCTCTCTCTCTCCCTTTCTTTTATTTTCATTTGTTCCTTTTGTGTGTCTGCGTGGGTTCGAATCTAGGTTTCGGCGAATGTGGATATGTGAGAAAGCTTGCCAGTAGCTTCTCGTGAGTCGGTGGTACTTTCCGGTGATTTCTCGGTTTCTTCCTCCACCATTAATACTGGCCGCCGTGAATAGCCTATAGTGTGCTGAAAAATGGCGTTAAACCCAACAACAATAACAATCTCTCTTCCTTTCTTTTATTTTTATTTGTTCCTTTTGTAATTCTATTTGTCTTTTTTTCCCTTTCTTGTAATCTTCTAATTGTATTTGTTCCTTTTGTAATTCTCTTTGCCTATCTTTTTCCCTTTCTTCTATTTGTCTTTGGTTTTCCTTTCCTTCAACTTGTTATCTCATTTATTTTTTTTAGTTCAAGTTGTTCTTTTTGTAATTGTATTTTTTCTTTTTGCAATTCAATTTGACTTTGTTTTTCATTCTCTCTTTCCTGTCTCTATTTCTCCTCCTTTTCAGATTGTAATCTCATCTGGTTTTTTTGAAAGTCAAATTTATATTTCGATTTTACTTCTGCCATTTTAACGTCAGCATCGGTTAAAGTCTTACTGACACTTTTGTCCATCATATTCTTCCCTACCAAATGTTGAACTATAATTTTCTTGATTTCTTGATTAGTTAAATAAGATTTTACTTCGGATAGTTCATACTTTCTGGCAAGTTCAGGCATTTCATCCTTCCTAAAACTCTCCAGCTGTTCTTGAGTTAGAGTAGAAAGAAAACCCTCCACTCTTGATATTTTTAAGAAGAAAGCCTGTTGTTCTCACTAACATTTTTAATACAGTAAACGAGGGGAATTTAAATTACAATTTTAGCCAATTTCAAATATCCCAATTTACACAGTAAAGCATAGTTTGTATTGGTCCGTTCCAAATTAGAATATTTTTGGAAAAAGTCTTTGTCCAAATTAATAATGTTGTTCTACAGAAAAACAATTATTCAGAAAAACGAAGTAAAATTAGCTCCTCTAACAAGACATGTTGTTCTACGTAGACCTACGAACAGTCAACTTCTTTTAGCACAAAATACCTTATTAAGATAATAAAAGTTATTTAAATCTAAGATGTAACAATAAACTCCAACGACTCTACGACTGTGTATGACCATGAACGTCTTACAAAATACCTCAGCATTTAAACGAAGTTAATACGTTGTTCGAATTACACGCGCACAGAGGACGCATGCAATTTCACAATACATCTGGACATTAGAAAGGCCTAACCAAGTATGAGCCAATCGTTTTCATAGCTATTCCTGAATGTTTACTTGTAATGAATTTGCCGTCATACACAGCACGTGCTCACATGAGTCACATTTACGACTCAAGTAAACACTATGTTTTTCAACAACATATTAGACTGATATTAATATAATCATATTAATAATTACATTTAATGAAATAAAATGAAGTAAATGATTTATATATTAAAATAAATTTGACTTCTTAACAAACACTTCAGCTACAGGGTCGTAACACAAGACAAATGATAAATGTCGATATATCACGCGATGTAACGAGATAATTGATCAAAGTGCATAACCCACGAGATGTAACACAAGACAAATGATAAATGTCGATATATCACGCGATGCAACGAGATAATTGATCAAAGTGCATAACCCACGAGATGTAACACAAGACAAATGATAAATGTCGATATATCACGCGATGTAACGAGATAATTGATCAAAGTGCATAACCCACGAGATGTAACACAAGACAAATGATAAATGTCGATATATCACGCGATGTAACGAGATAATTGATCAAAGTGCATAACCCACGAGATGTAAAATGACAATTGATGAAAGTAGTTATAACAGGAGGTGCAACAAGACAAATAATGAAATTTCCCAAATATAGAACACAGTAAAATACGGACAAACATGTGTGTTTATTTTTATATGCCTACAATTATACGAAGGATATATCCTTTCTCTACCCATGTTACCAATTGTATTTCTGTCTCAATAACTCAACTTCTTCATTTTGTGTAAATCTGCATCCCACTTCTGGTACTCACGGAATATCAAATAAATATCGACCTCAATCGTTAGCTGATGTATAAAGGATTTCAAATTGGTAACGATTTCATATTGAATTTATGAAACGAATTGAATAATTCCAGCTTTAGCGAGACTTGGCGGGAAAATATTGGACATTATTTAACAAGTTTCTTAAATTTAATGTTAAATCATTACTCATTTGAGATTCTTTTTTATCACATATATTTATTTAGGTGGAAATTATTAAGATAGAAAGAAGAACGAATAATTTCGTTATTTTGAAAGACGCTGTACCTTTTATTTGTTGTGCGTTAAACGTCCCAAACAAAGTTGAGATAGTAAAAGTATAATATTTTTGCTAATTATACATCAAAGAATTAGCGTCCATCCAAATAAACATAATATTTTACAAAAGACAAAACATTTATCAACACAAAATGTCCAATGTGTGTCTTGTTACTTTTTCTGTTCAGTGCACATTACCGTTTAGAGTTGAGCTGCATCACCTGTGATATTTTTGTGAAAGAAAGATCGAAAGATCCAGAAATTCACATATTTGCTGTAATGTATTTGTGACCGGATATTTGATGTATTTTATTTGGAACATTAGACTGTACAGAAGACCTAAACAAATCTCTTTTTGAGTCGGAATGCATCACATGTTTACCGCGTATATATGATGTGGTTGGATAAATTTATGTCCGTACGGGAGAAGGGTTTATGTTTACAGTCTTCTGTGAACAGGCTCAAATTTAAACAAAGCTTGTATATAGGGTGGATTCCATGCTACGGCTATATCACCCAACCCTCACCTTCATTATCATCTATGCAATGCTGGTAGTGTTGCTTTTTATTTTTCTAATCTTGGGGTTTTTGATTTTTTCATGTTATAATACGTTATACATGACATAACAAACCCCTGTTGAATTAAATTGGCAAAATTGAAACTGACGAGACTATTGTTCTTCTATTCCTTTCTTTGACTCGAATAAAAAATGGCGATCAAAACTGTTCAACGAAAACAAAAAAGAAAAAACAAGATGATGGGAATAAAAAAAGTTTTCCTACGATGGCAGCCAATCAGTTAAAAGAACACCAAACAATAACATCATGGACTTATTTAGACCAATCAGAATCACATAAGTAATATGTTTACATGTATGATATCAAAAGTATATCCAAAATCTATTGACTATGTGATAGTAAGGAATCTTTGCACTTTTCCAGCGCTGATGTGAAGCATCGAATCAATCTCAACAGTTCAGTGGAATTTACGTGGTTTCCACAAAGTAACTTGAGTTCTCCACTATCTACAGTAAAAAGAAAACGTTTTAATATTACTGAAGAGTGGAAATGTACAGAGTGCAAAAGTCAAGTCCCAGTTGACTGAAATAATAAAATAAAATATTTTTATAGAATAACATAACAGTACCAAATATCGTGAATAACTTTTGGTAAATATCTAGTTTGTCAGTTTTGGTGACAAAGATCAGCCAATGTGCCTGAACGAAGAAAAATGGTTTCTTCAAACAAGTTTCAGTTATCTTATAGCATTCGCCAGTATTTGTGAATTGCATCTTGTCTAAGTTAAGGAGCCATAAGTTTTTGAGTTAAAAGATCAAAGTAACTTTACCTCAAAAAAAAAGAAAATGTTATTTTCATACCAATAAGAGTGCCAGAATATCAGTTTTGGAGGACAGAGAAAAGATATTTATTTGGAGATTAAAAGCTCAAATGCTAAGACCATCGTGTCTCAAATCTAAACTTCGTTTTACTGTTTGACGTCTGCTCTATTGTGTATTTCTGTATCAAACTTTGCGGATGGCTTGCACTTTGGATCAACGTAAGAGCATAAGATCTATACTTAGATTTGAACTCTTGACTACACATAATTTAATTTTATTACGTAGTATTACATTTACCTACTTTGTTAAAACGATTACAGAAAAGCCTGTAAGAAGCACTAGCTTCGAATTGTGACAACTTTAAATGAACACTTTTATTTCGATCATTTATTTATTGTAACAAGTCTAAAGTTTTTTTGTTTTTTTATACCGCTCCAATGGCATAGTGGTTAGATCGTCCGCCTCGGATGTGGAAGGTCGTGGGTTCTATCCGCGGCCGAGTCATACCAAAGACTTTAAAAATTGATACTAACAGCTGCCTAAATGGCGCTCAGAATGAAGAGGTTAGTGTTAGGACTGGTTGGCCTGGTGTCAGGATAATGTGACTGGGTGGGACATCATGCCACATGTCTGCGGCATGATGCCCCAGTGCTGGATATCACTATAAATTGTCACACTGCAGACATCGTAGCGATATGACTGAATTTGTTTTAAAGCTACGTTAAAAATCTAAATCACACTCAAACACAAACGTGTTTTATCAACTGCACAAGCTTGTGTTATAAAGAAAGAAGCGACTTTAATATTATATAATGTAATTTCTTACAACTGGGTCAACTCATCATTTCCTCCACCCTAATGCAAGGGGACTAAATTCACTGCATATTAGCATTTATCACAAATGGTGCTTACATGATAGCACATTCATTTGCTTATCTTTTGACGGAAGTTTGAATACACACAAAATACAAAAAACAAAACAATTTAGTTATTGCCACTTTAACTTTCATTTCTGAAATTAGATAATTGGATTTATTTTTGTCAATCCATTGTGCTTTGTTACAACATTTTTCTAGTAGGATGTAAGTTACCTTTCTTTTACAAGAATTTTAATTAATATTATAATGTGGCTGTAGTGCTGTTCATGCCATCTTATGGTTCATACCAACTTATTCTAGTTCCAATGAATTTACCTTGTTATATGTCACTGAGTAGTTTTTACAAAAGTAGTAACGAAATGAATGAAACATTTTCAATAGTTTGGTTAATTAAGTTCCCAGTTGACAAGCAGCAGTGTTATAATCATCACAGCGCCTGTCCCCGGGCACGACCCCCAACCCGACCCCCTTGACTCCCCGACCCCCTTCGACCCCAACCCCCAAAAAGTTTAACAACTTACTCATTATAAAAGTTATTGTAGTCTACATAAAACAATGAAATGTCTTGATCAAAAGCACTCAACAAAAGCAGACCATGAATTGTCCAGGCGAGATTCGAATTTGAAACGCTTTCAACACGAGTTCTGCATCAGCCGATCAAGACTATATATGACCAATATATTTACTGATGTTTTGCGGACAAGCTTGTTTACAGTAACTGTAACGTTTTATAAATGGGTATAACCAGACATCGAACGACCAACATACATAGTTATAATGCATAAGTTGCATTATATATCTTTGCTTTCTTGTAGTGACAATCATACACAGATCGTATGTAGCGTGCAGGTAAATGTACAGCACATTTATTGTAAAGCCTGCACGTGCTGCACATTTGTCCTGTTTGTTTGGTTCTCATTAGCCCGTAGCTGATGTACATGAATAAAAAATTTATATTCGTCTAATATATATATATATTAATCATTAATCATTCATCTGACAGAAAGTTCTTCTTGAAACGCGTTACGCTTACGTAGGAATGAGTTTACCAATGCACCCTAATGAAAAGATTTAGATATTCTTTCTTGGACCAAAACGTTATATATATATATATATATATATATATATATATATATATATATATATATATATATATATATATATATATATATATATATATATATATATATATATATATATATATATATATATATATATATATACATATATATAACGTTTTGGTCCAAGAAAGAATATCTAAATCTTTTCATTAGGGTGCATTGGTAAACTCATTCCTACGTAAGCGTAACGCGTTTCAAGAAGAACTTTCTGTCAGATGAATGATTAATGATTAATGATTAATGATTAATAAAAAATGCACAGACACTGACTATGAGAATAGCAGTCCGATGACCTGGTGAAGATTGCTTTTGATAACGACGTGTTACAAGGAATTAATTGTTCTGTCATAATCAGTAAGAATCACAAACACATACATGAACACAAACATTTATCGCAGTTTAAAGTTTGTTTTTATCCAATAATTTGTATGAAGTACCTAAAGCATGTCCAGAAGTAAATTGTATCACCAGATCCAGTATTTTTCTTTTAGGTTCCCTATTTCCATGCAAATATCTTCATCTGTATGTTTGTCCATTTACTTAGTCCAGGAAATATTTGTGTCACATACGCATGATCCTTCAATTTTATGTTTAACCTTAGTAACATTAGTACATCAGTATTATATTGGATTCTGCTTTTAAAATCTGGAGAAACCATAGTATGCATTCTTACATTTGTTGCAGGGACAGGCAATACATTAAACTCATTGTTGAGATCTCCCTCAGTAGCAAATGAGGTGGAATGTAATTAGCATGTCTAGACAGTGCGACTACTTACATTATTGATTTTGTGTTGTAGATAGGTAGACCGCAAGATAGATATCTCGACTATTGTATGGAAAGTTAACCCAGACCATCAGATTTATTCACCAAGTCATGTCTTTCAAACCAAATCCTCTTAATAAGAAATAAACGGCGAACAGAAAAGTCAAGGAGTATAAGTTTAAGTCTGTTTTCTACCTTTGCAAATTGTAAGAAAACATACCCTTCTACGATAACGATTGGGACATCTCCTTTCTGTCAATAGGCGGTAGAATGACAGCCAGAAGTTTGTTGAATCGTCTTGTACGTCACATTGGAAACTGGCGCCTGAAAATAATCGCTGTGGCTTAAGAAAGGATGGGGGATTTAAGATATGGGGCGTGCAGCTCATCAACTCCATGACAATAGCCAGGATCAGGACTCCAACATGTACGCGACATTTGTCTATCTGACAAAGGCCTTTATCACAATCTGTGCCGTTGGCCTTTGGAAGACCAGAGCAAAATTCGGTTGCATGTAAACATTCATTGCAATTATTCGGCAATGATAGCCTCCATGATGGTGTCGTTGACGATGGTCAGTTTTTTTAAACTATTTGCAGTCGCCAATGGAGTCAGACACGGCTATGTGTTGGTCCCAACACTCTTCGGTATGGTTGCAGGTTTGATTACTGGTGCCTTCCGTGACTATGACACTGTGATTGATATAGATCCTGGACTAAAGCTGATTTCTGACCACTGTTCCCTAACTACCAAATCTGAATCTAACATGAACAGAATATGGATTCTTTCAAGTCTCACATTTAGTGCTAAGAAGAATGCGGTGATGCACTAGGCAAGTCTTACATACGGCCTGCAATTACAAGAGAAGACGATTTCACCTAATTCGCAGCACACTATCACGTGACATCGACATAGGTGCAAAATCCAACACCAGAACTGCAAAAGCAAATATTGCCTTTATCAGACTGCATACAAATGTGTGGGAGGGTAGAGGCATCAGTCAACATGTAAAACTGAAAATCTCCAAAACTACTATGTTGCACGAAACCTGGACTATGTACAGATGTCATACTAAAAAACCTGAACCACTTTTAAGTGGACTGGTAGAGACAGCTGTTGTCAGGGCAGATTCGCATACACTTAGGTTCTGAAACAGCCATGCACTGCAAGCATCAACAATCTGCTGATGAAGTCACAGACGAGATCGGGAGACCATATCACCAATGTGTCTGAACAGCGACAGTTAAGGAAAAATATTCTACGATGAGGGAAAGATGGTGGCCAGTAGTAATTCTTCAAATAATTCCTCATATCGTGTACTCACAGAAAACAAACTACTTAACTCGAGTGACAAACAACACTATATATATATATATATATATATATATATATATATATATATATATATATATATATATATATATATATATATATATATATATATATATATATATATATATATATATATACTATGTGCATTAGCTATCTTTTAATAACGCAGGACTGTCGTATCGCGTAATAACGCAATGGCATTTTGTTATAATGCAACACTCTCTTAACATAACGCAATCTCATCTGTCAATAACGCACTCTTGTCTTGTAAAAAGGCAATGTTATCTCATTATAGCGCGGTGTTAACATTAAAACCTAATATTGTTTGCCCTGGCGTAAAAAAAAAAAACACTCCGTGTATGATGCATAGCTTTAATAGATTATGTGATTTGCCATTTAAAACTATGATGCAAGTGTCTAATTTGAAAACGTACACAAAACTTTATGATAAACTATCTTCTTTGCTTCATATAGAACCGTTGTTCTCCATGACAGAAAAATTATGCAAGCACATGCAAGGTGAATATGATCCACCCTACCAAAGTTAGATGAAGATCAAAGTGGTGCCACTCAGTACAACCGGTATGATGCTGACTTTTGTATTCTATAAACGTATAGTTTAGCAACGCGCCTTCATTAGTTTACCCTTGTAATTGCTAGGACACATTTTCTATTCCTTTGTTCAGATTCAAGTAAAATATAAAGGTCAAATGATTTCAACATTTTGAAAATATTGCTATCTGAATAAAACAATGGGTTGAATCTCGTGAAAGACTTGACAAGGAAGAAACTCCTCTACATGAATATAAGGCTGTCGATGTGACATACCTTCTGAACTCAGTATGGCACCGAATTACAGTTTTGTAAACGGACACTTTAGAAGAAAAACACTACAATTGGAACTGAGTGAGCACATTTACATAGATTTTGTACGGACTCAAAAGAAACGCACATAATGGTTGCATACGATACGGCATAGAATTTTTAATGTATATTATAATTTATAATTTAAAAATATATAATAAAATAATTATTAAATATAATTAATATAATTATTAAATATAATTAATATAATTATTAAATATAATAATAATTATAATATTATAATTATAATTTTATGTATATTATAAAATGGCATTGCTTTCAACATTTGTAAATTATTAGGTATTGACAAAAAGTACACAACGCTAAAGAAAGGAAAGAAGAGAAACCTTTAAGACAGGAGAAAAGAGAATCATTGTCAAGAAATAGGAATTTGATCTGCATGGTGTCCTTTGCAAGGGAAGTGAAAATATTTTAATGAGAATTCGTTAAAATGCTGAAAACCCCATTCTTGTGAAGAAATGTAACACAAGATGAACATAAAAAACGAAAACAACAGAGGAATATAAAAACGCAATAAGACAGTTAAGAAAAGTAAATTGAACTTAAACTGTGGTGTGCTTTAAAATCTCATTCTAGTACATGATGATATGCCAAAATAAACGTAAATGCCTCTTTGACTTAACACGTTTCAGTACAAAAAGGACAATACACACGCACACACACACGAAACACGTGGTCATTCTGTACAGAATATTGAACATAGACAACTCGAAACGTTTGATAGTAAATAAATATTTGTTCGCTAATTGGTTTCTTTTGTTTAATTTGTGCAGAGGCTTTTAATTTGTGTAGCTATTTTTGCATGACATATGCTGTTGCTGCTGTTGATCCTTTTGGTTTGACACAATTTCCAGCCCGTGATAAACTATAGATGAGAGCCAGTATAACTAGGGGAGGAAGAACATGCGAAAACACTGGTAAGAACCAACCACTCAAGCGACGCTACTGGCAAACTTTCAATCATACATCCAATTCGGACAGGCAAACTCAAGCCGACCAGGGCGATATAGCAGTTATCTGTACAAGAATTTTAGACTACTCAAACCCTGAAAAGGTCTTATATTTTAGAGTGCTAGATACAATGATCTTCACAATTATATATATATATATATATATATATATATATATATATATATATATATATATATATATATATATATATATATATATATATATATATACTAAATCTGATATCAATGGACCTTACACCCGTTTTTGTAGTAACAGGTTTACTTCATACCCTTCCATTATGTCGTGTGCACATTATAATAGAAGTTTTTAATTTTTCGTTCTTTATTATTCCAGGGATTAGTGAATTACAATTTTAAATAAGTTAAATTATTGTAACTACCTTTTAAATTTGGATGCCATAACAAAATTTCAATATAGTCGCATTTCATTACCTGACGTTTACCTGATGTTATGTTCTATTGCGTTGAAATTGCATGATTGTTGGTACAATTTATGGCGGAGTTTAGATAAATGTCCTGTGCGTTTGCATCTGCGTCTTGCTTCTCCTCATAGTTAACCGAGAAAATTAGGTCACGTTGAACTTTTATTATTGATGATTAGTCCATTGGAGTTTAGATTTAATTAATTTTGACTCCATTTCTTTACCAATCATTCTACACTTATCTATATAGTTTTTTTTCCCAAAAGAGATTTATTGGCTTTGCCATTGTTATGTATTAATGAGTACACATTAAACAGATAAAAGTCAGTACTGTTGAACATTTTATGCCGATTACATGATGTTTTATGTTTATATACTGAATAAAATATGCCAGTGATAACCAGAAAAAAAGGTATTTAATGCTACGGTTCTAAAATTATGAATATTTAGAAGAAAAGAACGACATTTGTGTATGATTATAAAGACTGTTGCAAGTTTTTGCAAATATATTTCCGTTTTCATTAGCAATCTTCCAAAATCTACTAAAATGTAAGGAGATTTTTTTGTATTTTACAAAGTAACCTTCCTACGTTGTAACAATTTTGATATACAGTACAATTCTGGCAATAATTTTATTTTCCAACATTTTTCTATTTATTCTAAAATTTCCTTTCTTAATTTTCACCATTTTGCATTTATCTTTCATTTCATTAACGTGCAAGTCATTTGTATCCTTGCTTTAGTGGTAAATAAATGGAAATAATTCATGAGAAAATCTTCGCATGTCTGTGAGATGTACATTTTTGGCCTGGAATAATAGCATTATATTCAGGGCTTGAAAATCATGCATTGCATCCTGGACAGGAAACCTGGAATTGTGTTCAGGTCTGAAAATCATGCATTGTATCCTGGATAGGAATCCTAGAATTTTGTCCAGGTCTTAAAATCATGCATTGCAGCCTGGACAGGAATCCTGGAATTGTTCCAGGTCTTAAAATCATGCATTGTATCCTGGACAGGAATCCTGGAATTGTGTTCAGGTCTTAAAAATCGTGCATTGCATCCTGGACAGGAAGCCTGGAATTGTGATCCAGTCTTAAAAATCGTGCATTGTATCCTGGACAGGAATCCTGAAATTGTGGTCCGGTCTTAAAATCATGCATTCCATCCTGGACAGGAATCCTGGAATTGTTCAGGTCTTAAAAATCGTGCATTGTATCCTGGACAGGAATCATAGAATTGTGTTCAGGTCTTAAAAGTCATGCATTGCATCCTGGACAGGAATCCTGGAATTGTGTTCAGGGCTTGAAGATCATGCATTCTATTCAGCGCTGAAAGTCCTAGCGTTCGTTTTTGGGCGGGAAAGGCCAATCATTCGGTGTCTAATACGGAGGTCCTAGAAATGTACTAAAAATTAAGGCCGAAACTAGAAGTGAGAATATTTTTAGATTATGTAACTTTGATTATAATGAAATTAAAATTATATAATTTTCAAGAGTTTTTAATTTTGTTTTCATTGAGTATACCTGTCTTAAATTGTCATGTTGTTATACAGTTAATTTGCATCTTAACATATTGTATTTGTTTAGCCTAGCATGCTAGTCATAACATATCTTGTTTATGTGAACTTATCTTGTTTGACTTAATATATCATGCTTGTCTAATCTTAGAATGTTTGTGTTAGCATATCTTGCGTATTTTAATTTAGCATGTTTGTCTTTATATATCGTCTTTGTCTTAATTTAATATGACTGTATTAATGTATAATGTTTTTCCTGTCTTAATATGTTTATCTTAATTTATCTTGTTTATCGTATCATAGCATATTTGTCTGATGTTGGTATGCTTGGTGTCACTTATAAAGGTTTATTCCCAATATCATATCTAATTGTGGGTTTCAGGTAGGGAGTCTTTTGCTAACAAAAGTTTCAAGAATTAGTCGCCAGGCTGTTTACATGCATAATAGAAAACATATATGTGGTCAGGTTGTTTACATGTTTGATGGAAAAATATATGGAGTAGTTTATTTACGTGTACGATGGAAACATGTGGTTAAGTTGTTTACATGTATAATGAAAAACGTTGTTCACATGTATGATGAAAAATTATGTGGTTTAGCTGTTTACATGCATATCCAAAGATATAATATTTAATGATTCATTCCTCCGTGAAAATACATTTATCAAGATAGTAGGCGTATATACTCAGAAATGTTTATTTACAAAAATATTTATATAGGAAAATATATTTTGGGAATAAATACTAGTGTATAAAGAAAGTCATTGTCGTTTTTTTCTTGTTCAATAAGCAAAAAGGATGAATGTATTCCAGCGTATTTAACATGACAACCGATGACATTGGATATACCACTAGATGCCACAGGAAAGCTGATGAAAGTGGATATATCACTAGATGATAGTGAATATACCACGAGATGTAAATGATGAAAGTGGATATGCCATTAAGTGTAACAGGACACGCAATGAAAGTAGATATACCACAAGATATAACAGATCAAGCGATGAAAGTTGATATACCAAGAGGCGTTACAGGACAACTGATGAAAGTGGATACCAATCAACCTTGCAGTTCAGGGCAAGTTTTCCAGATAGCTCTTATATGAATTACGTCACTGCTGTGTTTAAGACTTGAGTGACTTGCCATAGGGAACTTCTGTCACTGGCGCGTAATATTGGCTTACCAGCTTTGGCCAAGTGTTAACAAACTTTCCATAATCTATTTTAACTTTCAGGAAGGCTTGTACTTGGATCTAAAGAAGTCCCTATCGATTTCAAGGTCAATAGGTCAATGTTTAAAGTTACTGCAACTAAATGAGGACATTGGTACTGCTTACATATTATAAAACACTTTTGAACTGTCAGTCGAATGGCATTTAACTTGGATAAGACAAAACTATTTGTTTTGCAATGGAGGATGTAAGGAATTATGCGTGTGTGCTATTTGTGTTTATACGTAGCTTCAAAACAATTTCAATCCTATAGCTACTATGTCTGCAGTGTGGCAGTTTATAGTGATGTCTGGCACTGAGGCATCATGTCGCTGACATGTAGCATGATGTCCCACCCAGTCACATTATCCTGACACCAAGCCGACCAGTCCAAATGCGAACCTTTGAATGTCGAACGCCTAGCAAGGCAGCTGTTATTACCATGTTTATAAGTCTTTTGGTATCACTTGACTGGGGTTTAAACCCGTGGCTTCCCGTATCCTAGGTGGACACTCTAACCTCTAGACAACAGGAGAGGTCTCTAAGGAATTAGGAAGGTAATTTATAAATGGGTACAAATTTGGACTGTTTCGATTTACAAAAAATGTGTTCATTCCCAAGGCTAAAGAAACAATAGCAGTACAGAGTAACAATTACGTTATGACTAATTGTCATTACCAAAGGAAATATGGGAAATTTATTTGTGTAGATTTCTTTAAAATAGTGTATAATATGGTAAAACTATTATTATGTTATGGTTCTGAAATTTGCGTGTTCAAAGCCGTTTTCGTAAATGATACCCATGTATCTCTCGTAATGTGAATAACTGTGTCGCCTTTGGAGACTATGGCAGACTAACGTCTTGCTACATGTTACTCCAGGTGTATTAAATATTTGTGTAAACTTCGTTACATTTGGATATTAGCGGACAAATTCCCACATTTTTAATTCACTAATAGCCCAACAAATTCTCATATAGTAACTACAGCCTTTAAAAGGTTCTCTCACAATATTACTTCTTGTGGACTAACCTAGATCATTTCTAGAATATGTTTCTTGAACAAATGATTAGTTGTTTAAACTGTGTATTGAGACTGTGAGTTTAAAATGTATTTAATGGGTTTTTTTACAGTGTATTTACGCTGTACGAACTTGGTATTTTCTTAGTCTATAAATATACATCATTAACAAAAATGTACATTCAGATTGCCCCGAACTTTTCCTAGGAGAGATTCCGAAGATGAAAACATTTCCTGGGATTTCCAAATGAAAGTGATTTTATAGTGAGATGAGGTTTTTGAAATTTTATAAGGTAAATGTACCAATAACGTACGTTTGTATGTCTTGATTTAATGTTTTAAACAAATGTTAAGATAAATTATTCACTAACACATATTCCAAAAAACTCTCTCTCCATCCAATGATATATACATTGAAGCATATAGCAATAAAACATTCCACCTTTTTGCAAAGAGACAGACTTAGGCCATACAGCCATACTTTAATAGAAGTTTCTTTCTTTTCTTCTATAATTGGTTAGTTCTTTGTTTTGTTTTATTTATTGGCTATATTGTTTACTTTTCTTTGTTTTGGGGGTTTAGGGTTGGGTGTTTGTTTTATACGGTGGTATTGGGTTGCGCGTATATTATAAAATAATGAGCTGTATCTTATTCAGGAATTAGTGAATTGCATGTCTATGCAAGTAATGCTTGTGATTATTGTTTAGACCGTTATGGCATAATATAGGCATAATAAATAGTAACAGTCAATTATTCATTAAAAGCGCATTTCATTATCCGATTATCCGATAAACAATGTACTAATACTATGTTTGTATGATTTTATATGATATTTACTCAATTTATGACATTTTACATACATATCATATACTACATCTATATCTTGTTTCCCATTTTTGGCAGGGTTCAGACAATCGTGACATTATAGAATACCTAAAAGCAAATGCTTACAAAATTAACTTTTAAACAATACATTTTTGATATGTGAAATTGTTAAATTTATCAATGACTACTGAAGTTTATTTCAAATCACCTTTTTCTTTTAATATAACTTACTATAAGTTTTATATTTTATAGGGAAAATATCTTATTAAATTAATTAAAATTAATTTCTCCCCAAACAAAATATAATGGGGGAAATGGGCGAAATCCTATTTGATGAGGAGGAGTCCGGGGTGATGTCTGGATAGATATGATTTTTATTTCGTTTTAATATACGTATTATTATTATTATTATTAACGATTGTTCTGCAGCATTTAATTTTAAATTCGTTTTGACTCCTTTAATTTACTAATCTTTATATTCTTAGCTATATACAATGTTCTCCCATTTTTTATTGGTTTTATCACCGTTCTCTTTTAACGTGTACATATGAATCAGTGTTATTTGATATATTATGCAGATTACATAAGGTTTTATATAAGGACTGACTTGCGTCAGTGATAACCAGAATTTAATTCTTCCTTTTGTATTTTACGAATATTTGAAAGAATGAAATTTGTATATGATTAAAGTGGCACTTGCAAGGTTTTGCCGTCTTTTCTAATTAGCATCCTTCCAAGTGATATATATATATATATATATATATATATATATATATATATATATATATATATATATATATATATATATATATATATATATACATATATATATATATATACATATATATATATATATATATACATATATATATATATATATATATATATATATATATATATATATATATATATATATATATATATATATATATATATATATATATATATATATATATATTTAAAGGGTTTTGTTCTTATAGAGTAATATATTGCACTGTAATAATTTTCCCATATGGGACAAATTTTGTCAATATTGCAATTTTGTAAAACGTCTCTCTTTTTCTAATTGTTCTTGCTTAATGTTCACAATGTTGGTATATTATTTTCATATTATTTCTTTAACAGTCAAATAATTTTCAGCATTTTGCTTTAAAGGTCAATTAATTACAAATAACATATGTTGAGGAAATTTGCGAATGTATGTTGGAAGTTTGGGCGTTGTTTTCATGGCCTGATGATCTTGTGCTCTATTCTGGGCTGTATGTCCTAGCAGTATGTTCTGGACGGGAAGACCTTGCAAGGTAATCTGATCTGGAAGTCTTGGAAATGTATTCTGAACACGTGTTGAAGACAAGTTCAAAATGAGGCTCGAACTTTAAATAGTTTAAGATTTAGTAACTTTATAATGAAGTTATTAGACATTATCGGTATTGTTTTAATTTTGTTTCTTTTTACTAGGCATTGATGTTTTTAAATACCATGCTTGTTTACAGTTAGGTATCTTAGAAGGATTGTCTCTACATATGTTATTTACCAAACTTAATATGGAATGATTCCTTTATTTATCGTGTTTGTCTTAATTTGACATAGAATGCTTCCTTACTTATCTTGTTTGTCTTAACATAGCAGGCTGGTCTTAACATGCTTGTCCTTACATATCTTATTTCACATAGGATAATTCTTTACTTTATCTTCCTGTCTTACTTAACAATGCAAGCTTGGCTTAATTAAGCATGTACAGTGACAATCGTAAATGTTTATTTCTAGCAGCACATCAAATTGTGGGGTTCCAAAACATAGTGTCTCCCTTAAGAAAGATTCAAGAGTAAGTGGCCAGGCTGTGGACAAGAATGTGCAAAGAGAAATGTAGCTAGGCTATGTACAAGAATGTGCAAAGAGAAATGTAGCCAGGCTGTGTACAAGACTGTGCAAAGAGAAATGTAGCCAGGCTGTGTACAAGACTGTGCAAAGAGAAATGTAGCCAGGCTGTGTACAAGAATGTGCAAAGATAAATGTAGCCAGGCTGTACACAAGAATGTGCAAAGAGAAATGTAGCCAGGCTGTGTACAAGAATGTGCAAAGAGAAATGTAGCCAGGCTGTGTACAAGAATGTGCAAAGAGAAATGTAGCCAGGCTGTGTACAAGAATGTGCAAAGAGAAATGTAGCCAGATTGTGTACAAGAATGTGCAAAGAGAAATGTAGCCAGGGTGTGTACAAGAATGTGCAAAGAAAAATGTAGTCAGGCTGTGTACAAGAATGTGCAAAGAGAAAAGTAGCCAGGCTGTGTACAAGAATGTGCAAAGAGAAATGTAGCCAGGCTGTGTACAAGAATGTACAACAATAAATGTAGCCAGGCTGAGGACAAGAATGTGCAAAAAGAAATGTAGCCAGGCTGTGTACAAGAATGTGCAAAGAGAAATGTAGCCAGGCTGTGTACAAGAATGTGCAAAGAGAAATGTAACCAGATTGTGTACAAGAATGTGCAAAGAGAAATGTAACCAGATTGTGTACAAGAATGTGCAAAAAGAAATGTAGCCAGGCTGTGTACAAGAATGTGCAAAGAGAAATGTAGCCAGGCTGTATACAAGAATGTGCAAAGAGAAATGTAACCAGATTGTGTACAAGAATGTGCAAAGAGAAATGTAACCAGATTGTGTACAAGAATGTGCAAAAAGAAATGTAGCCACGCTGTGTACAAGAATGTGCAAAGGGAAATGTAGCCAGGCTGTGTACAAGAATGTGCAAAGAGAAATGTATCCAGGCTGTGCACACGAATGTGCAAAGAGAAATGTAGCCAGGCTGTGTAAAAGAATGTGCAAAGAGAAATGTAACCAGATTGTGTACAAGAATGTGCAAAGAGAAATGTAACCAGATTGTGTACAAGAATGTGCAAAGAGAAATGTAGCTAGGCTGTGTACAAGAATGTACAACAATACACGTAGCCAGGCTGAGGACAAGAATGTGCAAAGAGAAATGTAGCCACGCTGTGTACAAGAATGTGCAAAGGGAAATGTAGCCAGGCTGTGTACAAGAATGTGCAAAGAGAAATGTAGCCAGGCTGTGCACACGCATGTGCAAAGAGAAATGTAGCCAGGCTGTGTAAAAGAATGTGCAAAGAGAAATGTAGCCAGGTTGTGTACAAGAATGTGCAAGGAGAAATGTAGCCAGGCTGTATTCTATTATGTGCAAAGAGAAATGTAGCCAGGCTGTGTACAAGAATGTGCAAAGAGAAATATAGCCAGGCTGTGTAAAAGAATGTTCAAAGAGAAATGTAGCCAGGCTGTGTACAAGAATGTGCAAAGTTAAATGTAGCCAGGCTGTGCAAAAGAATGTGCAAAGATAAATGAAGACAGGTTGTGTACAAGAATGTGCAAATATAAATGTAGCCAGGCTGTGCACAAGAATATGTAAAGATAAATGTAGACAGGTTGTGGAAAAGAATGTGCAAAGAGAAATGTAGCCATGTTGTGCACAAGAATGTGCAAAGAGAAATGTAACCAGGCTGTGTACAAGAACGTGCAAAGAGAAATGTAGCCAGGCTGTGTACAAGGATGTGCAAAAATAAATAATGTAGCCAGACTGTGCAAAAGAATTTACAAAGATAAATGTAGACAGGCTGCTTACAAGAATTTGCAAATATAAATGTAGCCAGGCTGTGCACAAGAATGTGCAAAGAGAAATGCAGACAGGTTGTGTAAAAGAATGTGCAAAGAGAAATGTGACCAGGCTGTGTACAAGAATGTGCAAAGAGAAATGTAGCCAGACTGTGCAGAAGAATGTGCAAAGAGAAATGTAGCCAGGCTGTGTACAAGAATGTGCAAAGCGAAATGTAGCCGGGCTGTGTACAAGAATGTGCAAAGAGAAATGTAGCCAGGCTGTGTACAAGACTGTGCAAAGAGAAAGGTAGCCAGGCTGTGTACAAGAATGTGCAAAGAGTAAGGTAGCCAGGCTGTGTACAAGAATGAGCAAATAGGAACGTATCAGGCTGTGTACAAGAATGTGCAAAGAGTAAGGTAGCCAGGCTGTGAACAAGAATGTGCAAAGAGAAATGTAGCCAGACTGTGTACGAGAATGAGCAAAGAGAAATGTATCCAGGCTGTGTACAAGAATGTGCAAAGAGAAATGTAGCTAGGCTGTGTACAAGAATGTGCAAAGATAAATGTAGCCAGGCTGTGGACAAGAATGAGCAAAGAGAAATGTAGCCAGGCTGTGTACAAGAATGTGCAAATAGGAACGTATCAGGCTGTGTACAAGAATGTGCAAAGAGATAATGTAGCCAGGCTGTGTACAAGAATGTGCAAAGATAAATGTAGCCAGGCTGTGGACAAGAATGTGCAAAGAGAAATGTAGCCAGGCTGTGTACAAGAATGTGCAAAGAGAAATGTAGCCAGGCTGTGTACAAGAATGTGCAAAGAGATAATGTAGCCAGGCTGTGTACAAGAATGTGCAAAGATAAATGTAGCCAGGCTGTGTACAAGAATGTGCAAAGAGATAATGTAGCCAGGCTGTGTACAAGAATGTGCAAAGATAAATGTAGCCAGGCTGTGGACAAGAATGTGCAAAGAGAAATGTAGCCAGGCTGTGTACAAGAATGTGAAGAGAGAAATATAGCCATGCTGTGCAGAAGAATGTGCAAAGAGAAATTTAGCCAGGCTGTATACAAGGCTGGGTAAAGCTACATGTTACAGACCATTTGCATGAAAGTACATAAATTGTTTCCATGAACGTGCAAAATGTAATATTTATATTACTTCTTTTCTATGAGCACGCTTCTCTCATGAAATTTTGTTTTATTATTCAGGAAAAGGATATGTACATAACTATTTATATATGTAAATATGTTTTGAAGTAGATAATAGTATTATATGGTCAAGTACATGTACTGACAGGCTATCAGCTGCGATTTAGAGTTTAACAAGTGATATATTTTATCTGCAAACTGGTATACTTAAATTTTTCTTCCAATCCTAATTCCTGATTAGATCGAGAATAAAATGTACATAATTGTGCCACGTAATTTTTGTGTATTCTGCTTTTTTACTGTGAAGTATTCTTCTTTTAAAAAATGCCTATATTACTGAATAAACACCTTCATATTTCATCAACATCGCGTGCAAATGTCAAGTTTTTGTCCATAACATTTATTGCAATTTAATATTATTTTATCCTTTGTTGAGTTTTTTGTAAAGCCTTTGTAATCTAGAAAACAGATTTAATGGATCTTATTGGATATTACTTTAGGTACCTGACGCTACTATAAACATGAAAGCCATTCTCATCGATTTCTTTATCAATAAGCAAAATAGGATGAAATTATTCTACCAAATGCAATGGGACAAATGTTGAACATGGATATTCCACGAGATTTGACAGAACAATTGACGATTTTAATTATACCGCGAGTTGTAACAGCACATTTTGATGATAACGAAAATATCTAGAGATATAACAAAACAAATAAAGAAAGTAGATATAAAATTAATATATGGAGAGATGTAACAGGATACATGAATAAAGTGAATATACCGTGAGGTGTAACAAGACAAATGATAAATGTCGATATACCACGCGATGTAACGGGATTAAAGTGGATAAATTACGAGATGTGAAATGAAAATTAATGAAAGTGTGTATACCGCGAGGTGCAACGAGACAAATTTATGAAAGTTTCTAATACAGAATACCGTAAAATACGGACAAACATGTGTGTGTTTATCTTTTATATACCCACAATTATTCGAAGGTCTGATCCTCATTCTGCCCATGGGTATGTAACCAATTGTATTTCCTGGCCTAATAACTTAACTTCTTCACTTTGTGGACACGTGAATCCCACTTCCGGTACTCACGATACCTCAAGTAAATATCGTCCTCTATCTTTAGCTGATACATATAGGATTTCAGATGGGTAACGATTTAATATTTAATCTATGAAACGAACTGAATAATGTTCAGATTTCACGAGCCTTTGCCAACAAAAGAAGGACATTATTTAACGAGTTTCATACATTTAAGATTAAATCATTACTCATATGAGATTCTTTTCATCACATAGTTTTATTTAAGTGGAAATTATTAAGATAGAAAGAAGAACGAATAATTTCGTTATTCTGACAGACGCTGTACCTTTGCTGTGCATAAAAATAGTCCCAAACAAAGTTGAAATAGTAAAAGTATATGATACACTTTTGCTTTGTACAAATAAAAGAATAAGCGTACATACAAAACAAAACAGAACATATTACAAAAGGCAAAAATTTTGTCAACACAAAATGTTCAATGCGTCTGATGTCAGCTTGTTTGTAATAGTGCACAGTACCGGTTTGAATTGGCCTACATCACATCACAACTAAACATTATATTGTTGTGATATTTTGTGAAAAGAAGATTGCTGGATGCAGAAATACACATATTTACTGTAATGTATTTCTGACTAGATATTTGCAGTATTTTATTTTGGAGCATCAGATTGTAAAGAAAATGTAAACAAATCTCTTTTCGAGTCGGATTTCCATCACATATTTAAATATGTTGTGATTGGATAAAGTTCTGTCCATTCGGGAGACGGGTTTGTGTTTAAATTCTTCTATGAACAAATGTGAGTTTACTTACTTCAGCAAGTTCTTATTTAAACCAAGCTTTATATAGGGTGGATTCCATGATACAGCTAAACCCTCACTCTCGTTATTATCTAAACAATCCTGGTAGTTTTACTTGTTGTTATTAATCTTATCTTGGGGATTTTTGACACTTTACATGTTATAATACGTTATACATGACATAACAAACACATGTGGGGTAAATTGGCAATATTTAAATAGACAGGACCAATTTTCTACAATTTCTTTCTTCGAGTCGAATAAAAAATGGCGGCCAAAACTGTTCAATGAAAACAAAAAATTCTCGATGGCGGGGTTAAGAATGTTTTCCTACGATCGCAGCCAATCCGGTAAAAGAACATTAAACAATAGCATCATGGTCTTATTTGGACCAATCAGAATCACATGAATAATATCAAGAGTATTAAACTGCACACACTACAAACTATGTGATAGTAAGGAATCTTTGCACTTTTCCCGCGCTGATGTGAAGCACCAAATCAACCTCAGAAGTTCAAGGGAATTTTGCCAAAAAAGGTGTTATCCGAATGACGACACTTTTGTGCAAAGACGTAAGTGATTAGCCGATATGAAAACACTTTCAGTGGCGTATGGTTTCGACTTACCAATTTAAGTAGGGTAATAGTAAAATCTACATTTTCCAAAACAATGCGGATGGCTTGCACTTAGAGTAATAAAGAACTTTCTCCATTCCAAGGTCAAAAGGCCAAAGTTCAATGTTACTGTAAATTAAAGAAGAAAATGGTACTACAAAAGATGTCTGGCATCTGCAAGTACTAAGTTATGTGGTTTGCTTACACGCAGAGTACAAAAACCCTATTGATTTCGGAGTTAAAAAGTCAAAGGTTAAAGTAATTTAAAGAATTTCCACTGAATAACTTGAGTTCTTTATCATCTACAAGTTCCCGTTGACCGAAATAATAACAAAACAAACTACTTTTTTTTAGAATAACATAACTGTACAAAATATCATGAATAACATTTGACAATTATGAAGTTTGTCAGTTCTGGGGACTCATATCAAATAGCCAATACGACTGAACGAAGAAAACTGTTTCTATAAACAAATTTCAGTTGTATTATCGAATTTGCCAATGTTTGTGAAGTGCACCTTGTCTAAGTTAGAAAGCCATAAGTTTTGGAGTCAAAAGATCAAAAGGCAAAGCAGCTTTGCCTCACAAAAAGAAAATGTTATTTTCATACAAAAAATAGTTTGAGAACATCAATTTTAGGGAATGGAAAAAAGGGTATTTAATTGGAGACTAAAAGTTCAAATGTCAAGGTCATTGTGTCTCAAAACAAAACTTGGTTATACTGACTGACGTCTGTTCTATAGTATATTTTTATTAACCTTTGCGGATGGATTGCATTTAGAGTAATACTGGCAGCTATATCTTTTTGGGCCTACAGGTCTGATGGTGTGATAACGGTAAGGCTTATAAAAAAAAATGGTTTCGGCACATTCAGTTTAGTTCAAGACCACGTAACACGAATAAAGGTCAAGGTTTCTAGGATCCAAATATTGATGGCTCCCATAATTAACTATTCCATACCAATATAACTGAATGGTATAGAATGTGTTGTTTTGTTATACTCTGAATGAAATTAGTAATGGCTACTTGTACTTTCAATTACTATTAGGTCTGCGTCGTGAAAAGTATCATAATAGACATCAAAGTAACTCCATGGCATAAGTGAATAAAAAATGAGAAATAACATCTTTTGAAACATACAATAAATTTAGGAACAATAAAGAAACTTCATCCTTGTAATGCTCACTGTGGTTTATCTCTGTGAAATGTAAATGTTTGATGATCAAAAGTTGCTATGCTTTTTTGTCTCTTTCATGTGTGCATTTCTATCAGTCTGGAAAATGACGCTTATCATTCATTCTACCACTTATTTTATCAGTTTGGAAAGTGACGATCATCGATATACCATATATTTTGTCAGTTTGGAAAGTGACGATTCTCGACATACCATTAATTTGTCAGTTTGGAAAGCGACAATTATCGATATACACTTATTTTGTCAATGCATTTAGAAAGGCCTGAATTATTGTTTAAAAATCAATTTAATTTTAAGTATCTATGCTCACAAAAAAAAGAAATATAAAAGAGTGAAAACATCAATCTTTGTAAAAATTTAACAAATAATTTATTTTCCTAGAATACAAGGTAAAAAATTTGAGGAAAAAAATTTAAGGTATTATCAATTAAATCCAAAACTGATCCAGGAAATAAAGTCCTTGAAATAAAAAGCCACAAATACTCAATTTAAGTCTAAAAGAGATTCAAATGTTAAGACAATGACGTGTCTGTTATTATCTGCGAAGTGCTGATATGTCAACAGTCTCTTGCTGGATCACATAAATATTTTTCTAGGTTTGAATTTATTAGTCCATACAATTTACTTAGAAATATCCAAAACCCGGACCCTGATCAACATATTGACTCTTTCTTCTTTACCTGAATAATAATAATCCTGATAATAAGCTCATACACATAGAGAACAATGAAGCTATTATTAGTTGTTTACATAAATGAAATAAAAAAGATATTTAAAAACGTCAATCAGGTCATTCAGAAATGATCTTAATTTTTGTCAAGGTCAAATCCAGAAAACAATATTACATTATACTAGCATGTAATAAAAATAAAAAAGTAATTAACAAACAATTAAATTAAATATACATAACATTATAACAAATATATTAATTGCTTTTGCCGTCAGGGGAAGAAAATCAAATGAAATTATTTGCATTGGGCATGCAATTTAATGTTTTAATGATTCTAATATCGGACAATTAAACATTTACTACTTGTGTCTCTAGTAAGTTGTTTTCAAAAATATTTCAAACAATGCGCATGTACCTTAATTCTCAGGGACAATGACTTTAAGTCTAAATAAAACTCCCTCGTTTTACTACTCCCTTGTTGGCAATCCAAATTGTTGATACATATTATACCTCTCTGTGAAAATGTTATATGATCAAAGGAAAAAGGCATTTTATGTCTATCCAATTTCTTTTCATTTGTGCTTATCTTATCAGATTGTAAAGCAATCACTTCTCGATATAATACATTTTATTAGTACATGTGCAGGCTTCTGAATTGTTGCTTTAAAAAAGGTCCATTTAGAGCAAATGTATAAAATATTTCCCGATCAAAGCAATAAAATCGAAGCGAGAAAATTGATGCGATACTTTAGCGCTGCAATCCCAGTTTTAATAGTTTTACTATTTTGACCATTGACATAATTTTCCGCACGTAAAGAAATATAACAAAATTTATAATTGTTTTTGCCTTATAATACAAGTCTAACGAAATATATTTTCCCATTCTGTTTTTCCCAGTTCATGTATTTGTTTCAATTTATATTGATGGTTTATGGCTGTATTATCATTTATAAATGATTCATAATAAAAAAAACATTTAAAATATGTTAAAGGATTTCTGCTTTAAAATAGTAAACAAAAAGTCGTCTACATTGATATACATGTTGATGTTAAAATATTTTTTATTTTGATAATACGGTTATTGTTATAGGTAAGAAAATCGAAATTGATAATAAATATAAGATTTTTCAATAGATTCCTAACTAGTAATAAAATCTGCATTGCCATTTAATTGGTATTTGAAATATCAATCAAAATTAGAGAGGAAAATATTGTATTTCAAAATTGTGCTATATTGCTACATTGACTCCTTTATCTTTTTTATATCAAAAATGGAATATAGGTTTGAGATTCATATCAACTAGTTGTTAACTTAACTGTTCATGTGGGAATGCCAGCTTATTATATGACCCTGCGTCCATCGTGCATCCATCAGCAATATATCCCTTCAATTTCGTCACAAAACCATCAGTCCAATTTCAACCAAACGTAGCTGAAATCATGCTAAAAATGGTGCCGATCTGGCATCAAACATAACCACCATTATTAACAAGAAAAACCTTTCAACTCTCAAAAACCACTCACCAAAATTTGACCAAAATTAATCTAACGAATCCCCTCATGTCGGGAGTTCAATTGCATAAAACTGATGTTAATTTTGCTATCAAATACACGGCCATCGTTACAAAATATATAATCCTTCAAATAACATATCAAAACAGCTCAATATATTTGCACAAATTTGACACAAAGCATATCTTAGCATGAAGGTCTTTCGAGTTTCTACTAATGATTCCGATCTGCCTTCAAATATGACCACGTTTATATAACAAAAAAGAGACTAATCCGAAATACTCAGAAGGACCTTGTATCAAATCATCCATTGAACACAAAAGCGTATTACAAAAGTGAACTATATATATATATATATATATATATATATATATATATATATATATATATATATATATATATATATATATATATATATATATATATATATATATATATATATATATATATATGGTTATTGAGATACAGATATTTTTCATCTTTCATAGAGGGCTGGATTCGGATATAACAAAGAGTAATTTTCTACAGTTAAAGTGATCGGGTAATGCATTTGACGGAAAAACCTTTCGTCATATCATTAAAGTTTTTATTTTTTTGATTTAATTTAGCATTTCATTGATGGCGCTTCACGTGTGTATAAGCCACTACCTCTTTTGCAGTCCAAAGCTGACAATCTTAAGTCTATATTTTAAACTTTCTTTCTCTACTTGTGGTCGATTGTGCTTGGTTTGTTGGAGCCATTCTAATCCCCCTTTGCATGATCGTCCATCGTGATCGTGCCCATGTCTTGGTCAAAATGTTTTTTCTAAGAGCCATTTCTGTCTTGACCATATTTCAGACAATGTGGATCCGACCATTTTATTTTCAACTTTGGGAAGCAGGGAAGGGATTAATTTCTAACTAAATTTATGGCAATGAAATGATTGGTGTTTTTTTGTGTTTCTTTTAAATAATCATGTTTTTTGGGAAAACGGTAACCTAATGTTCTTTAGCTTATTTGAAATCTTGAAACAAAAAAAGAAGAATACCACGAATCAAAAGATAATTCTAGACCAGAACCCAATAAAAATGGCGTGTCCCTAACTGCATCAACTGGTACAATGTAATATTTATCAAATCCGACTTTGAAAGTCGTAGGGAAAGGGGTGAAGTTAATTGATACATAAGGTGAGGGGAAACGAATTTCCGATTTAGCGAATATTGATTCGTTTCACAATGAATGTTTCCTGATATGCAAGATTTTCCACCATCTCGGGCTCACTACAGTCATCTAAATCACGTGACCTATCTACAATAGCCAAAAGATTTGTGTACAGATACCTTGACCTTGAGACACCACAATCGATTAGAGCAAAACAGTATTCAGAATAAGAAAACGGCAAAAGGGGTGAGCTGGATTACATTCGGGTTGCCATAAGTCAATTCTTTGCTGAGCAAACAAAAATATTTGTTTCATCAACATAACTGGTCAAATTGTTCATAATCCATCTTTCACCAAGTAATGTCTTATAATGTCTTATTTGTTTTCCCCCATAATGGCAGAAGGTCATTTCATCACCTGTGCATCCCACCCACTTCGGAATCCAACAAGAGGTTGGTTGTTTGAAGAAGAAAAAACATGTACACATTATGTATACCATAATGAGAAATTTGAAGCTCAGTGACAGGATCACACTAAGGCAGCCATCAGCTGGTGACATGGAAGGGAATATAATCCACGACGTCAAGGTTACGAGTCCAACATTCAACCGAGCTACCGAGTCTCCATAAATGGGACGATTGTATTGTCTTTCATATGTTATGGCTACAGTGGTTCATATACTCGAACAAAGTAGAATCCTTACTGATCTAATACATGTCGCCTCCAAGGCCCTGTCCTGGATTAAGCTGTCACAAATATGGTCTATAGACTAATCTCCAGTTGTACTTTTATATATAAATATGATCAGCAGCTTAGGGGCCGGGATTAAGTCTAACATGGCCTTCTAAAACTTTACATTATCTTTCCAGTAGATGAGAACACCTCTTATGGCCATTCACATACGCAGAGTTAAGGCTTAATGTTGTATCATAATGGATACAACCATACGCAGAGTTAAGGCTGAATGTTGCACCAGAATGGATACAACCATACGCAAAGTTAAGGCTGAATGTTGTACCAGAATGGATACAACCATACGCAAAGTTAAGGCTGAATGTTGTACCAGAATGGATACAACCATGCCATTCCTGCTAATCCATCATGATCATCTAAATTCACTGAAAAGGGATGCAACTCTTGATTAACAGGATGACTCCATTAGTCATCTCTTACTGCATGCAGAAAAGTGCATCATTCCTATTTTGTATCCTTGTGCCCAAAGTGGGGAGGACTCGTACCATCTACCTACAGCCTAAATTGGGTAGACTGGTACCATTAATTAATTGTCGATTTTGCTGGCCTAATTTCCGATATGTTAAGTCTATATACACTTTGGCAGGTCGATCAGATAATTTAAATAAATATTGGATATTTATGTGCTTTATGTCTGAGAATTTCAAAATCAAGTTGTTCAGATTTGAACACTAGACAAGGGGAGCAAAAGACTGGAATGGGCTCATAAATAAGCGTCTTTCCACTGCCAATCCATGTTTGTACAAGTACAGCTTTCACACAAATACACCTGTAATGGCTTCCCATTGGTATGTAGTAGTAAACGGTCGCCCCACTGTGAGGATTTTGTTGTGGGAGATTGGGGTGGGGTGCTTCCAATATTTATTTAAATTATTGTAGAAGTCCCACCCAGGCTCGAGTTTGGTTGGAAGTTGATTTAGTGACAGTCAGATATACAGCTTCGAGCCCCCAGTCAGCAATGCCGACGGTTAAATGATTAAAGATACAAAAAGGATGAAGTTCAATAATAAGAATTTAAGAACCATTAAAAGATCAATAATTCGAATTTCCCAAATACAATGTTTCCGCTTGACCCTTTTTATCCTATCGCATCATCTGATTCGTAATGTGAGAGATTTCTACCTGTCCTTGTGTTCAACTCATCTACTCATCTCCTTGTGTTCTTCTATATCGCCTAATTCATTCTCTATCTCCCTGACTCCCTCCAAGTTCCTTCTCCTACTCCTCTATTTCATCCTCCCGACTGCTTTCCTTCTATCCCTCTTCTCTACGTCGACTATACTCTGTCGACTCCGACTACACTGTCAGTCTCACTTCCCTCTTCCTCTTAAAGACTCGGAACTACTAAGTTGCATCGGAAGTTTTGTCCCCGAAAAGCTTTCTGTGAAAACACAAGGATGGTGCAATCTTTTTCCTCAGCGCTCACAACTCACTACACACAGCCTATAATCAGATAAAACTATCAAATTTCATATATTAGTGAAACATAATTCATCATAACTTAAAACAATAAATAAAGTAGTATAACTCACTTAATTTTGATCAAAATTATACATACAGTTACATGGGTATAAATAGGACATTCAAGGAAGTGGCATTTGTTCACACCAAAATACGCATACATTCTTGTGTGATAAAGCACAACATAATAAAAGCACGGTATTAATTACTATTATACATACAACAACAAATTGCTTCACATCAGTACATACTCATAATTCCATTATACAAACCAATAAACAACAATCAGACGCAGATCTTTACAACACGACTCATACCAAATATACAATATTCAAATATTTATGCTCTGATATATTCACGCATTTATTGTAATTAATCGTACATACATCATTTTCCTAAACTCCAGTTTAAACATGCTTAAACTCTTACATAACGCATTACTACAGGTACTGGTTACTACGAACTACAATATTAACTCTGACGAACTAGCAATCTACATAATTCTCTACGTAAACCCAAATTCATGTCTTAAATACGCTTATAAATGAAACACTATAAAGGTAATTCTGCATACTAAAACCAACCCAGCAATTAAAAATACATGCTAGAAATACTTATAATTATGACTCAGTAATGATTTGCAAAAATCGAGTATATATCTTACTGACCTTGTCAAAACTTTTCCTTGTCTCACAATTCTCGTCCCAAGATTCCCGCCAAACTACGTGTGGCTTCTCTCGAGTATACTTAATTCGTATAACAGCAGGATGTGCTTTTCCTAATCTGTTCATGTATACTGATAAATTTCTGAAAGTTGTCAGCTATTATTTTGGATCTAAGATTTAATCCCATCCTCCGTCTTAATTCCAATTGGATGTCGTTGTGGAATTTCCAAATCAAACTTAGTTTGATAATGTCTTCCTGTCTGTACATCTAGGTGGCGGGTAAGAACACGGTCCGTTCATCCTGCCCGATTAATTTTGATCCCTGGACCAATGTTTTAACGCCTGGGTGTGAGAACAAGCCGTTTGACTTGAGGCTACTCTATAATCTGGGTGGCTGACGACTTGCATAATCGATCGACCCTGCTTGCGGTTACGTTTACACATCAAACGCTTAATTATATATCCATGTTTATACATTTCCTGATACCTGGACTGCGAAACGTGCCACCAGTCATACTTTTGATGTTTAACTTACAAAGTATCCTTTTGAAGTTAACTACCAAGATCATTTTTGACCAATATTCAATGCACCGCTATTTGGTGTATTACATATTAAGGGAGACAACTCACTGAAACAAAACACTGAAATGCCCAATCAATCCACCAAAGTATAGATAATGTTAACATATCAGAACCTTGACAATCGAAGATGGTAACTGCCTACTGTGCAGAGAATTGGTACCATCTAGTAATTGCCTCAGTGTGGAGGACTGGTACCTTCTATTAATAGCCTACATTGCAGATGACTGGTACTAACTGTAACTGCCTTCTTGTACCATCTAGTAATTGTCCGGTGGGGAGAACTGGTACCGTCTTTATATATCAAATCTGGTATTACCCACTGTAAGGAAAAGATGCTTACAAAGAGTATGAATCTAAAATATAGTGAAACATAACAAGAAAGTCATTATTTTGCTGTAATATTAACTTTTATTAAACATATTTTTATTCAAATGTAAGTTCACGAGTTCTTTCACTAAAATATTTCGACATATTTGAGTCTGTTAAAATGAGGTATTTGACATGTAAAAAGTAAACAAAAAGTGCCTGAAAATAGAAACGGAAAATGAGGTACAATGTCAGTATTATATATATATATATACACCAATTTTGAAAACTCCACATGCCCTTGCAGGACTCGAATAGCTCTAAAGTCTGTTACTAACAATTATATATATAATCTGACTTCAACAAATCAATATAGCTATGGTCTACAATATTTAGAACATTATATCTATATGTGAATTTTGAACCTAATGCTATCAAGATGGTTTATCATATTATATAGTATGATTACACACCACTATATGTGTATATATATATATGTATATACAAACTGAAATTGTAATGTGCTTGAATAAAAGTAGTTCTCAATGTGGCTACTTTCAAAAACATGGGATATTCCTATCAGCCTTTCAAGCTGTATAAATCCAAAATTTGTTTCAAAACTGAGCATTTTAAAGATTTTATGAAAATGAAAGGATCAAGTTCAAAACTATGTCTTTATTTTATCATGTTCCCATAGTTACAAGATCATTTTGAAGACAAGGCCTATACGATGTCCTGCAATTATTCCAATTTTCAAGGATCTGATATATATATTCTTTTTCTTATGTAAATGTTTGAACATTCTATCTTCATTTATTTTTCAACGTTCATAAGCACATGCATTGTCAATTAATATTAATATTAGCCGTGTCAGGTCATGAAAAAGGTAAAATTAGAACACATGTTTAAATAATTTATCTGGATATCGAACTAACATTTGAAATTCTAAAGCAAACTTCATTTAATTAATGTGCAATTTTTTAAAAATCTCCATCCAAAGCCCAGGTACATGGCCAAGAATTGCAGAATAAAAGGACAAGAATTCTTAAAACTTTCATGAAAAAGACTGAGAAGTGTAACTTCACCATATGATATCTCAATATAATATGCAACACTAAAAATACAATACCCCCATGTTTAATGTGAGACTCTAAACATACTGTATTCCCATATCTAACATAGAACACTATGCATACTGTACTCTCATGTGTAATAGGAGACATTGTATACACTGTATACCCATATATAATATGGAACACTGCATACTGTACTCATATGTACAACACAGATAATATAGATACTGTATTCCTATGTATAATATTGGATAACCTATGTATGCTATGGTTCCCACAACACTAAGCAAACTATACCCTGTGTATAATATGGGATACACTATGTATACTACATTCCCAGGTATAATATGGAACAATATGCAAACTATACCCCACCTTAAAGTATACTATGGGATGCACTGTATATATTCCCAGGTATAATATAGGACAAACTATGCATACTGTCTTGACAGGGATACCATGGGATACTCTATGCATACTTTATTCTCAGTGATATTATGGGACATGCTATCCATACTATATTCAGGGTTATTGAACATATTGAACAAAATATGAGACACATAATGAATGCTGTCTTCACACTGATAATATGGGATACACTATGCATATTATATTCCCAGACATACTATGAGACATATAATGAATGCTGTCTTCACACTGATAATATGGGATACACTATGCATATTATATTCCCAGACATACTATGTGACATACTATGCATAATATATTCTCAGGGATGCTATGGAACACACTATGCATACTCTATTCCCAGGGATATGGGACACACTATGCATACCATATTCTCAGGGATGCTATGGAACACACTATGCATACTCTATTCCCAGGGATATTGGACACACTATGCATACCATATTCTCAGGGATGCTATGGAACACACTATGCATACTCTATTCCCAGGGATATGGGACACACTATGCATACCATATTCTCAGGGATGCTATGGAACACACTATGCATACTCTATTCCCAGGGATATGGGACACACTATGCATACCATATTCTCAGGGATGCTATGGAACACACTATGCATACTCTATTCCCAGGGATATGGGACACACTATGCATACCATATTCTCAGGGATTATATGGTACACTATGCATAGTATAATCTGAGGTATAATGTGGTGTACATATTATTATGATGGGTACGGTTGAGGTAGCAGCAATAATCTCCCCTAATATAATGTAGCCTGGTATAATGTGCCCAAGTATAGTATACCCCAATATAATGTAGCCTAGTATAATGTTCCTAAGTATAGTATACCCCCAATATAATGCTGCATGGTATAATGTACCCAAGTATAATATACCCCAATATAATGTAATCAGGTATAGTGTGATCTCACTGATATGGTACATCTTTATGGGTTTCTTGAACAATGTTATTTTAAGGGACCAATGTACTAGAGACATTGTTTGATGAGATTTTGAAAGCAGTTATAATGATATGAAAACTGCAGTTCTAACTGCTTTTATTCAACAAAAATATATCATGGAAAGTTTTAAAATGTCTTGATGAGGTGCAACTATGACTTTCTTTGTACATTTAGTTCAAGCACAATTCTCCATCTTTTCCTTGAAAATATCAATTCCTTGAAAAGTTCTATCAATTCCTGGCCAGTGAGTATGCATAAAACCCAAATGATGTCAGGCTTATTATCAAAAATGGGATAACATTTAATGCCACCAGTAACATAAGAATACACACAATGACATCGCACCCACTGACGACATCAAATCATATACTTTTCCCAGTTATTTTTTAATTGTGATTTTAGATCTTATTTTATTTCAGTATATAACATTTTCTAGTATATTAAAGGTATATGTGATATTCTATCTACAAGAAATGGACAGTTCTACTATCATTTACAGTTATTTAAACAAATTTCCTAACACAACTGACGGGTAACTAATGAACACTAATGATGAGTTCTCCTCATTAGAATGGGTCTTTCTGTACTGAAATGACTGTTGAAAAAGAAAACAAACGTTAAGTCCACATAACCTATTATCAACCGTAAGGTAGTGATTACTTCCGAAAATATGCAATTTTAAAGCTCAATATGATTTGAAGAAATCCTAAACTTTATAGTTAAATGCCAAAATTACAGAAGATTTTCATAAAACCATTCATGTGAAGTAAAATCTAAACTGTCAAAAAGTTAAAACATACATTTTGAAGATAACTTTAAGAAATGTAGGACTCTAAGAAATTAGGTCTCTGTAAGAAATGTAGGTCATGTGACACATCTGATAATACATATGCAAAAAAGAAAAATTACCTTGTGCTGAATATAATTTATGGACAAAATTAAAGTAGCAAGTGCAATTAATCACTTAACAAACACAAATTTAAAAAGTTATATTTGGCCTTATGTAGTTAAACAATTACAAACCCAGCATCCTAACATAGCCATAGTCTTATCAAAATGTGGTTTTAATAGTGGAATTGGGGTACAAAATATGATTTCCATGCAATTTGAAACCATCTGCCAGCTAATCTTTAAAAATGTGTACAATATTTGTCCTTTCTGATGTTTTCATGCCAAATTTTTAAAATCTGATAAAATTCACTTTGAAATCAAACTGTTAACTCAGCAATTCAAAGGAAGTGAAAAGGCTGCTTTAAAATCTTGCCCCATGTAGGCCACACACTTTGCTTAACAAAACAATTTTCAACAAAATTGTCTTCAAAAATTAATAACCATTTTGTGTCTTTTCCTTGTTTTATATACTAGTGACTTAATACATACAGATAAAAGTTCTTTAACCTGCCAACATCACTGACATAACCGTTGTATTTAAAAAAAAAAGCAACCGTAATATGTTTATTGAGAACTGATACATTTTACCATGTACCGATGCAGTCAAGATGGAAATGAACGTATTTCAATCTATATAAAACACTGGCAAATGCTAAAATAGTATAATAAAATATATGCAATGGCCACAAGTGACCGAAAAAAGATTAAATTCTTTTTTCTTACAAGAGTCTTAAAGCTTTATACATGATTTACTGGTATGCTAATGAAGTACAGATGATGATAATGATAGTATTTAAACAATGCCATGAAAATGAACAGAGAATATTCTGAACAAAACGCAATTCTGGGGTATACAGACAAGAGAGAAATATTGATTTTCAACAACAGTAACATTTACAAATTGAATGAAAAAGAGGATAAAAACATTATGTTAGTGTGAACCACCTGAGTACAAAATATATTTGTGGTATTAGACCTGAAAAAATTACACATCAGTGCTTGTGTTGAGGTAAGCAATTTTACTGGCTTGATAAACTGTTTACTAAAACTGTATATACCCACTTATAAGTTGATTCTAACTGTAAACTGCACAGACGCATATCTACCATTGTATAATGCCCAAAAACATCAGTGTCAATGCAGTTTGGTAATAGTAATCAGTAGAACAAAACAGACCTTGATCTGCTGGTGCATTATGCAATGGTAAATCAGGGTCTGTGTTGTTTGCAGATGGTATAACTAAGTATATACCATACTGTGATAAAGATGTTAAAAACCCCAATGCATTATGGGTATGCTTTACATCCTGCAAATTTTTTACCATTTTATTCACTGTGTAAAAAATAAATCGCAGATATATTTTAATGAATAGTAATACATTATCTCTTGATCTGTTTATCAAATGGTGTTAGATACATGAAGAGAAAAAACAAATCCTTTTTACAAACCTTTGAAAAACAAGTAAAATGGTATAAATAGCCCTTTATCTCATATACAGGGCATCCCAGATATCCTAGGTCTGTGAATTTCTTATATTTCTTATATGCAACTAAATGCCTTGTTTTAATTTGATCTGAACAAAATTTCAACAATTTCCTGGAAAGTCACATCTGTATGTAGTTGTTTTATTCTTATTTGCTGGGAGTTTTTCTTATTTATTATTTCAGTACTTGTCCAGAATGTAAAAAAAGATCTGAGAAATTTATTAATGTAATAATAGCGAAAAGTATTAACTCATTTTGATGAAAATTGAACTTCAACTTATTTCTGTTTGTCATAAAGCTTTAAAAAAAAATCACCATAATTGTTTACACCATTGATCTGATACCAATATTATTTATCATAACAATAAAAATAATTTCTTGAAATTAAATTAAAAAAACAAATTTCTAACCTTACATCTTTTTTAAATCAAGCTTCCAGAAATGTTAGATTACAAAAATGTTCCCATTCCAGCAACATGTTGCTTTTTTTAAAACTATAGCTGTTGTAGTAAAAAAAAATTCTTTTTGAATATTAATAAAAATGATGCCAGATGTCATGTTTGTAATGGCCATGTGAACATGAAGGAAAGGATAATAACATGCCCCAATTTCAATATGAATTAAAATTAACTCTAAAAATTTAGGTAAAACAACTGACATGGGAAATGATGTTGCGATGAAAATGTGTAAAAATAACACCTGTATCGGATGATATTTGTGGTCAGAATGTTGAAGCAAATTGCCCTATCCACCTGACAAAAATTTCCAAAAACCTGAAGTCTAACCAAAAAGTATTGGTAATTTTATTTGAATTTCTGCTGTAATACACTGCTCCCAACTGCAATGCCAACAAGTTTCAGAAACTCTGTTCCCAACTAAAACATTAACAAATTCAGAAACTAAGTTTTTTCTCTACAGCCAGGTACAAACCAAAAATATTTTAGTGATTAAAAGAATTTAGCCTATTGGCAAAAAAGACATATTCATGCAAACATATATCACTAAATTAAACTGACTGTTGGTTAAGAACATTATCCATAAAAATATTACATCATCCAAAATTCAGTGCATAAATGAAAACCATACTAAAATAGGGTGACTGGAAGTAAACTGGTATACTGTACATACAAACCATATCTTCAAACTGCATTGATTCAAATTGGCTGTGACATAACACATCTGGGCCAATGTAGTTTACTAGTAATAATTGGTATTAATTAATAAACATAGAAAGTCATCTGCCAACACAGAGTGGAGTCAATGCCATTTTCATTTCACCCAGACTAGTAGGAAATTATATACATGTACCTGAATGTCCTGGAAAGCAAGTCCCAATTTCACTAAACATCCCCAAATTTCTTTTTGGACAGGAATTCTGCATCATCTTTATCAGTTTTATCCACAAGCAATGTTGAAATTTGCTGTTAACATTTTAAAAGTCACTAATGAGCAAATTTAGCCCATTAATTTGCACCATTTGCATAAATACTCTGTACGTTATTTCTTAACAACTTAAGAACTTGGATTTTCTGTTATCTTAAAAAAAGGATTTTGTGCAGTACTGTCCTGTCTTAAGTTTACACAAGGTACAAATAATGTGTACTGAAGATACACACAGCAATCCTAGCAGAGCTAATACCACTTGTCTGTGTTAAGGACTCTCCACTTTGGAGGTGCATTCCACTCCAAGTATGCCTGAGCTAAAGTAAAAGCATGCAAAAATTTTTTTGATTTTGTCCACTACATTAAGAGGTTAATGAGGCATGATGTATGCATAGTGGTAAATTCTAAAAAAATGTTTCATGGGGTTTATGAAGCTGCTTCTGCCACTCTAATTATTCTGGGATAAAGGCAGGCATGCTTAGTAATGGGTAATTCTTTACTTTTATATTGACCAAAAAAATGTAAGCTCTTATTTTAACTACAACAGGATACAAATCTCCTCACAGAAAAAAAAAACCATTTTAAGATGATGGAGTTCACATCCATCATTTAGCCTCTCTTCTTCATAAAATTTTGAATTATGAAATTAGGACATGCAAATAAATTGAAACTCTAAAATTGAAGAGTTCTTTAAAATTCTACTGAAACATGCCCAGTCAGGTTTAGTCAGTTTCACATGTCTGTGGGTACCATATATAATCAAATTCATGTGCTAGTCTGACAGTACTGTAGATGCCATATATACTTGCAATCAAGTGTGTTCCAACTAAAAACTGCACAGACCCAGATCTGTCATCACATAATGAATCAACATATCAGAGTCAATACAGTTTGTTAAGACTAATCAGTACAACAAACAACAGAGACCCAGATCTACCGGTGCATTATGTTGTGATGGCATGTCAGGATCCATGTTGTTTGCAGCCGTACCCAAGTTAAAAACAAGAATATATAAAGGGTTGAAATATATTTTAAAAATACAATAAGCTGCCACTTTTATGAATACACTTTATAGTTAGAAATGAAAAAGAATTTTCTCAATGTTGGGAATCAAAAGTTGGTATCTTTGTAAAATTAGGATTTGATAAAATATGTAGTTTTATTTTACTGTCATCATACTTTACCAAAATTAGAAAGGAACACTCAACCAACACTACAAATTGATCACCAATCTTAGAACAAGCTGTCAAATTATGCAATTATCACAAAATCACCACCCCATCCCCAGAAAAAATTGAAAACTGATTTAATTTTTGTTTGCTTATTTTTTTAGCTATTTTTTTTTTACTTCAATTACAGGCATTGAAAACCTATTATAAGAATACACACACACACATACACACACACACACACACACACATATATATATATATATATATATATATATATATATATATATATATATATATATATATATATATATATATATATATATATATATATATATATATATATATATATATATATATATATATATATATATATATATATAGGGTTGACTTAACTCTACCGATGAAATTTTTCTTTATGAAATGTCTTCTATACTCAGAAACTCTGCCTTATTTTAAAATGGATTGCAAACACACACCCCTCCCATTTATCAGACCATGTGTATACACAATTCAATGTGTGGTTTTGTTGCACTATTATGACATAAATTTGTATAGACAATATTGCAGTACAGAACCAGTCAAGGAAATTAAATTAGCAATGGGTAATGTTTTGCAGATGTTCCTGTTTTGGTTTTGATATTATGGTAATTTAAAAAAAAATTATAATCTGACACACAGTCATATAAACAGTGATTATAAAAGATTCTATTTCTGAATATGATCTATGTTATAAGCTACAACTCTATACAATAATGAAACACGTTAAACAATAATGCTCTACACATTGTACTGTGTAAGTTAAGTGAGGTATGGGAAACAGCACAGTTCTATAATAATACAAATACACAATAATGTATACATATTCTATGAACAAAAATTAAAATAAAACAAAAAATTTATACAAAATTTTAAGAGCTTCAGATACGGGACATAAAACCAGAGGTATGTTTCCACCTCTGACATTGTACAGGCTTTAACAGAAATTAAACCAAGAAGAAAACAACAAAGAGAAAAGATGCTATAATTACAGCTAGCTCCAATTGAGCAAACTTTCTGTTTTGTTATTACATTAAATGTGTAATAACAATGGCAAATAACAAACAGGGACAAATAAAAATGAAAGAAAAGAAATGAGTTCAAAGTTAATGATAACAATATATATGATTTGTCTGCGTAGAGTTTGTACTCAACTCGTAGAGTTTGTACTCAAGTCTCGATTAATAATCTTCAGCTATATATCTCTGACTGAGCTCTATGAAGGTCACATGTATATACTAGTGATTTTACCCTACCCCTCCCATCCATCCACAGATCTCATCATCCATCCCAGAGCATAGGTAGGTATTTAAATTTAATGCTTAATACTAGAAATGTTGTACTGGGGATGGAAGGAAACTTTTGCAACATTGCTTTGAAAAAAATTGCCTACATTATTTATGTGTAAAAGAAGAAAATTTTTTAGTAACCTGGGCTTTCAAAATTCAGCAAACAGATATTTCAATTTGCCTATCATTGCAAATTTAAATCCTCATTTGTTCCAGGCAATATAAGTAGATGGGTTTTTGCATAGGACTGCAATGCATACTGCAGAATTTCTGAAACTAATCCAATTAACTAATTAACCATAAGCACACATTGCAGATGACAGGAGTTATTAATTAAATACCATTATCATGTCTGTTCTTTACTGGTACAAATCCATTTATATCACAATCACGATTTTCCTGAATATCTCTGAAAAATGGTCAAAATTATTACCAGATTGAAGAAAAGCAGCAGTTGTCTCCCTTGGTGCATTGTCAATTGTGTATGTATATATATATATATATATATATATATATATACACAATTTACAATGCTTCATATACCAAGGGAGACAACTATATATGTCAAACTACATATATATGTCAAACTACAAACAACAATGATCCTGATCTGCCATAGCATAATGTCTTCAGATCATGGTCTGTGTTTCTTGTTTTAAACAATTGCACAGACCCTGATCTGACAGGTCATTATATGACAATATATCTGGATCTACGCTATTTGCAGTAATAATAATTGAATATTCAATATTCATTACCAGCCTCTATGATGATATATCTTTCACTGTAACTATGGCAATAGATAAATGAGTGATAGGATAGAAATAGTCTTGGTATTGTCTTCTCATTGAAATAGGTTATAGTAAAATTTGATTTGATAACCAGTCAATGTATCAACTAGATGCTATTTTGCAAAAACGCCACTTTTGATGTTTTGTTCATTCAAAGAATTCAAAAATTTCAACCTGTATGACTTGAAGTTATAGTTTCTAACAGTCACAATTCTTTATATATGGAAAATCCTATAAACATATATATGTATATAGTATGTATATGTATATATGTATGTATATATATATATATATATATATATATATATATATATATATATATATATATATATATATATATATAGTGGTGTGTAATCATTCTATAAAATCCTTACGATTTCCTTTATAAGCTATTTGGATAAACTATCATTGAGAATAAATTTTATCTTGAGCTGTATTAGTCAAAGGACTTTATGTATCAAAAGTATTATTGCCAAACTGCAGTTGCTTGACCTAAATATACTATCATATAATATAAATTTAGACTGGTTCTAGCAAGAGCTGGTAAAATCTAATTATTTTTTTTCAATGGATCAGTCAAATTTGTAAAATTGTCAGGCAATAAATTATTCATGTTTATAAATACCATAGTTTCAAAAATATTATAAATCAAGCAATTTTTAATTAGGATAAATGTTTTGTTATTTTGTGAGAATATAAATTTTTCAAATGTTTCATTCAATTAGTTATTTAATCTGTGATTTGACAAATTGGACAAATTTAATTTATATTGAAATTGCTATTTTAAAAAAACATCAAGAATTTAATACATATAGTATTTACCCTATCATCAAACCTTCACAAATGAGGGTCTACCACTAAGATGCTTGATTTTACAAACTTTAAATATCAGCATTTAGATAACCATGAGTAAAGGTCTTGCATACATTATAGTATAGCCTAATTCAACTTGAACATTTGATAAGATCATTTTCTTTTTCCTTTTTGACAATAACTTGCAAAAAAATAAAAATTAACGTTCTTGACACCTGCAATGTGAAACTTCATTTTAACAAAGATAATGCAAAATGCAATCTACCAGCCTATCCAAGTCAATCTAAACTACAGTTTCATTTATGTATCACCCAATAGCAGTGGAAAATAAGAAATACTATCACACAATGAGTCAGGAGATTAGAGTCTAATGAATAGTACCCATTAAAATCTGACCTGCTGACTCATTCAATGACCAAAGGTCTGGCTACTTGCTGAAGATTGTAATCAGCAGGTCCTTCATTACCTTGCAGAGGATTGTGTACCACCGGTCACTCTAAATTGCAAATAACCAATGAATACACAGTATAACTGTTATGTAATCAATGAATACACAGTATAACTATTATGTAATCAATACACAGTATAACTGTTATGTAATCAATGAATACACAGCATAAATGGTATGTAATCAATGAATACACAGTATAACTGTTATATAATCAATGAATACACATAGCTGCTATGTAATCAATGAATACACAGTATAACTGTTTTGTAATCAATGAATACACAGTATAACTATTATGTAATCAATACACAGTATAACTGTTATGTAATCAATGAATACACAGTATAACTGGTATGTAATCAATGAATACACAATATAACTGTTATGTAATCAATGAATACACAGTATAACTATTATGTAATCAATACACAGTATAACTGTTATGTAATCAATGAATACACAGTATAACTGGTATGTAATCAATACACAGTATAACTGTTATGTAATCAATGAATACACAGTATAACTATTATGTAATCAATACACAGTATAACTGTTATGTAATCAATGAATACACAGTATAACTGGTATGTAATCAATACACAGTATAACTGTTATGTAATCAATGAATACACAGTATAACTATTATGTAATCAATACACAGTATAACTGTTATGTAATCAATGAATACACAGTATAACTATTATGTAATCAATACACAGAATAACTGTTATGTAATCAATGAATACACAATATAACTGGTATGTAATCAATGAATACACAGTACATGTGCAACATAAAGAGAAAATATTTTAAATCCTTAAATTATACAGCAAGATTTTCCTTCCATTTTTCAGGCCATTGTGGAAGATATGGTTACATTTTTAAAAAGTCTGCAACAAAGTCCACAAGATTTAGTTTGGTCTCATGGGTATTCAGTCCACTCTAAAAAGTCCCTATAACTGATCCATCGTCTCTATTGAGGACTTTCTAGCCAATTGTTTTTTTTTCTACTGCATGTTTGTAGAAAAATTGCAAAAAGTAATCATGATCATATATATAATATGAAACAAACTTTTTAAATTCATACCATACCAAGATCCCTGCAAAATACTCAGCTTACAATAAAAAACAAGTTCACCAAGAAACATGTAACAGACAATTTACTCCAGAAGAAAGTCTGATCAGACTAAACTTAACAATTATAAAGAAATTAAGCCATACCACATCCAACTGGTGTATGATTCACACTCAAGTTCACACTCAAACACCAAGTGCAAAGTAACTCTTGTGCAATGAGAGCAACTCTTGTATAATTCACTCTGGTGGGAACTGAAGAGACCAAGATCTGTTATGACAGAATGTGCCAGTTTTTAGTCTGAGATGGTCACTGGTTATAAGCTGAGTCTTTCCTAGTCAAAAAGGGTCAGTTTTAGGCCCTTGTTTACTGAGGCCCTGTGCATTAGTGATTTTTAAAAATATATCTACAGAAAGTTATTTTAAAGCGATGGAAGAAAATTTTAAGTTTAATATCATATAACATTTGTTTTAAAGTTTTTTTTCCAAATACTGTGCTTACAAGGAAAGCCATGCATAAATCCAAGGGGCCAAAATGATCCAAATCAGGTTCTATATTTGATAAGGCCACTACTACAGTCAAGAGATGGTCACTGATTAAAACAGTCTTTTCTACGCAAAGATGGTCATTGATTATAAAAAGTTTTTTCCTAGTCATCTATGATCATTGATTGTAAGAGAGCCTTTCCAAGTCAAAGATGGTCACTGACAAGTCTTTCCTCTTTACAGATGGTCATTGATCATAAAACAAAATAGGGCATGCTATCTTTGTTGTGAGGTATTTTTTTTTTAAAAAATCTTACAAAACAAGACAATTAACAATTAACTGCAGACATATAAAATACATAAATCTAGATTAAATCGAGTGAATTTTGGAGTAATTCTTTAAACAAGAAAATTAGCAAGCATAACATCACTGTTTGACAAAATAAAATTACAAAGTCATGCACATATGTAGGCCTGTAGAGCATTGCAGCATATCAAAATATAAAAAGACGTCATAATAAGAATACAGAGACTTCAGACAGCACATAATCAGATATAAGCTATCAGATCAGGGATTGAAGTGTTCTTTTGATGAGAAAGTAGAAAGGATGTAAAGACTCTGAACTGCCTCCACATTGTTATAGAAAATCTGGTTCTATGGAATTCACACTTGGGAATGCATTACAGATATGTAAATATTATATTCAGAATGGTTATATCGTTCATTCTACAAAATAAGGATGAATCAGTCATGACTGAAACTGACTTCTACATCTTAAATTGACTTAATGAAACCAGTTATGAGTGAAATAGACATCCACAACTTAAATGTGGCTTTGAGAAACTGATGACTTAAATCAGCTTCCATGTCTTAAATATGGCTTTGTGACATTTCTGCTGCAGTGTGCTGATTTTTGCTAAATACCCCCACCCCCAAATCATTAAGCTCAAAAGTTTCAGATAAATTGATTTAAAGCAGATCACATGGTGGAGGTGGCATTACAACAAATTCTTAATCAAGCATGCTATATCAGGAGTTTGCCAAATAGTAAATAGCAAACTGCTGCTGAAGAGGTAGAGTAAATCTAATTACTGCAATCTAAAAACGAAAAAAAAGAAAATTCATTTTGATAGAAATATTAGCAATTTTCTGTAATCAACTTAAATGATATTATTATACTTTATGAATGAAGGCTTTAGAATCTTCATAATTACTAGAATAAATTATTCGTCTTACTTTTAAGATTTTAAATCATATTTTATATGCTTCACATACACACTGGATGAAAAGTGTTTTTTACTGGATGAAAAGTGTTTTTTACTGGATGAAAAGTGTTTGTAGACACAATTTTTTTCAAACTTTACCTATCAAATGAACTAGAATTCAATTACATGTACTTTAAAGAACAAAAGGAATCTTAACATAAAGAATCTTAACTTTTAAAAAAAATATTTTGCTTGGAAGAAAAATGATAATTTATGTCCCAAAGAAATTTTAAAAAATGTGCATATTTTTTAAGATATCATCAGACCCTAAATGCTTTTAAAAAATCTAATGAAAATAATGTTATAGTTTTCTTTTCCATTCTAGAATTTTAGATCTTTTTTTTACAGTTGATAATAAATAAGAACTGGCAGATAAAAATTCCACAAAAGAGCAATCTGGACTGTCCCCAATCTAGAAAAAAAACTACCGTCTACCATATGTGTTCATATACAAGCTGATTTCTTTTTTCTCCAAATATTAAATATGGATAGGATATGAACTTATAAACCAGACATACCAAAAATCGATGAATTGTACAGGAAAAATAAAACAAATTACAACCAAGACATGCTTATTTTGTACTCTAATTCTAGTGATTTGTGGAGTTTAATGCTATTTGTAGTACTTTATACCAATTGGCTGACTGGAAAATCTTCATCCTACTTGGTTACATGGACCCCTTTCTACCATTAATTTAAGAGGACCTCCTTTATACCTCCCACCCACCCCAATGGAGCATCCGTGTAAAAAAAACAAACACTTGTACAACTAGCTATTTTTCAAGCAGATTTCATACTCAATCTCCCCCACCTCCAACTCATAAAAGTCTGAGTTCATTTATGCCAGATTTTTGCGCAAACATATATGGTACTCACTACATCTGTGCTACTAAAATGAAATCAGTCTTATTCCAGATGGGTTTTTTTCAGATGTAAAAGAAAACATGCATCCAGCAGAGTGCTTAGAGTTATCAATCCTGAGAAAAACATGTACAAATGTTGTGAAATCTTCATATTCTTTTAAAAACAAGCACCATATATTGGCACATTTTTGTTTTAAATTGAAATTTAAAAAATACATGGTTTCATTTTCATATTATTCAGGTACATATTTATTTTTCCTGCATTCAAGATTAATATTAATGCTGCTTACATTGTACTACATTTCTAGTTATGTACCGAGAACTTATGAAGGAAACGAAAGTAGCTAATATTTGTAGGAAAAAAGAATTTCATTCAAAACTGATTAAGAAGCTTAGTTTCCTATTTTTTCTACATATATAATAAAAATAAAAATAATAAAAATAATAATAATAATAAAAATAATTTTCCCCAATTGTTCTTTTTTTGGCCTGAAAATAGGAGGTGTTATCTTTAGAAACTAAGGAAACAACTACGATATTTTCTCCAAGTGTAATGCATATCCAAATGTAATGCATATCCAAGTGTAATGCATATCCAAGTGTAATGCATATCCAAATGTAAAATCCTATAGATTTCAAGCTGTATATATCAATGCACAGTTTATGACCTACAGTTGAAGAGCTGTAGTATCATTCGAGTGTGTGATGTCAGTGGATCTCATAAAGAATGACATCACATATGCATGATGTCAGCATACCCCACTAGATGTGATGTCACATACAAGATGATACAGTCCTCATATGCCAAGTATTATGTTAATTAGAGTTAATTATGCATCTAATTTATACCTTTAGACATTTTTTAAAATTGTTTCAACTTCCAGTTTATCAAGGTTCAAATAGGCAATGTAGCATGGTGTAAGTTACTGTCTTATTACTCCAGACAGGGCAGTTTTCTCACGACCAATTATATTCTCACTATATTCTCATGACCAATTATATTCTCATCTTTTCAAAATGTGCTGCCAGATCAGGGTCTATGCCGTTTGCTCTACTGTTTACGCCTAACAAACTGCACAGACCTGGATCTTTAGCATATTATATGACAGCAGATCTAGGTTGGTGTAGTTTATAGTTTTATGCAAATACAGACTAATAAAGATGTCTACATAACAGTATCTGATACTGATCAGATAAGTTGTGTATCATTTATAGGTATATAATAAAGACTTTGATCTGCTCTTGCACAAGACACCTGCAGATCTACTTCTATGCTGTTTGTTAAAATCAGAAATAGCAATTGCTATTTCAGGTATGACACAAATATCCTCACCCATAAATCTTGATGTATTTCTACTCCTCTTGATAACAGTAATAATCATTACATAATCCTGCAACCCATACACAGTTATAAGTTTTTACTGTTGACCTTCTGACCTCTATATTTGCATGTACAGATGCAGCTTTTCTTTGTAATGGGACATACCAATGAGGTATATTGGGGTGAAAAGGTTCAATTATTATATAAATTTCTTTTGTACAAAAATAATGACCATTTCCTCCAGCTGATGTCTTCCTTGCCTCCATATAATATAGATATAAGTAATATTACTGATACATTCAGTGAATTGTAAAAACTAAATATGTCAAAAATAGACCTATACGACAGAACTGTTACCTGTATGATAGTTAACGTAAATGTTCTGATACATGAAGTGAGAAGTACATTTTGTCATGACAGTCTTCTCCACAAACTGGGCAGACAAATGGCCGAGAAAAATCTCGAGAATGAAGTTTTGCATGAATGCGATACATTGCATACTCCATGAAGAAACAATCGCAATGATAGCATCTGAAGAGTTTCCCTGAGGCAACCATGGCAGCGATGAAGTCATAGTCTTTCCCTGACTGAAGAGATGAAGGTGAGGTAGCTTCAATGCTCCCAGCTGGGGCTGTGGGAGACATCATTTGAGTCATCATCATAGATTGAGGACTGGACAGCATTACTTCTGAATTATTTCGCCCACAGCAGAGGTTCACCTGCACAGCAGAGTCATTATGACCAGGTCTGATAGGTGCATATGCAGATCTTCGAGACTCAGACCCACTTAGCGACCTTGAGCGTGACCTTGACCTTTCTACCGAGGCATTTGATATACTTGACTGGTCACTCTGTTGGTCAACTGGTTTCTGTATGCTAAGATTTAATGCATCAAGTTGAGGACCTTGACTAGAGGTGTCATATCCAATGGAATGAGGTATCTGTGCTGCTTCAGGTGAGGTAGTATGATTTGGTGGGAACATGTTTCGTGATGTGATGTGCTGTGTAAAACCAGTGTACATAGAGTAAAGTGCACTCTGATTGGAATTCACAGCGATTGCTGCAGCTGCATGCTGCTGCTGAGATGGGTCGAGGTAGTTTAATGCGGAGGCATCATGATTTCCTCCGGGTAATGTAAGATCATTTGATTGGGTTGTGATGCTGGTAGAGGTATGTGGCGTTAGAAATGAGTTGTTTCGATTGAGATGCTTGCTATATGCTTTTTTGCTCCTGCCCGTTTTGTAATCTGGCTTAATGAACAAATCCCAGACACTTTCAGCAATGATCCCATGCCTCCGAGCATGACGTCTCAAAGTTGATCCACGTGTAAACTTTGCCCCACATATATTACACTGGAAAGGTTTAACACCTGTATGAAGCTTAATGTGAGACTTCATGTTATTCTTGTAGCCAAATCGTTTACCACAAATTGGACAGGAATATGGTTTTTGCGCTTCATGCGATTTGAGGTGAAAGTTGAGGTAGCCTTTAGGGAAATCTCTCTTACATTCATGACAGTTCTCCATTGCTTGTGTGGGTTCTTCTGACTCGTGTCCACCGTCTGCCTGAGATGTGGAGAAGGATGGTGGTGGTTGAGTTGAAAGTTCGCTCTTGTCCATTTCGGTCTCGATTGTCTCATCTAAATTATTGTTATTTGCATTGCCATCTTCATCAGTTAATGCATCATTTTCAGAACCATCTCGCAGATACAACAGTGAGACCCGTTCCATCTTCGGCAGATTGTGGGATAGAAGATGGTCCTTGAGCTCTGTTTGCACAAGAGATGCCTTTCCACAATGCCGACATAACCAAGGACCTTCTTGATGTCCTCGGCGCATATGTGCTTTTAATGTTCGTAAGTTCGTAAATAATGACCCACATACTGCACAATTTATGTCTTCTCCTTCATGCTGTTTCTCATGCTCTACCCGCATTGATACTTTTGCAAACCTCTGGCCACAAAATTTACAAGTATACGATTTAAATCTTGTGTGAAGCTGTTCATGTAAATGAAGTTTACCCGTGCTTTCAAATGTTTTGCTACAAATGCCACATTTAAAAACTCCCATGAGAATTCTGTCTTTTATCTCTTGAGAGGAATCATTCTCATTTCCCATTTCAATGTCACCCGTGTCATCACCCGTTTCACCTTGTATATTAAAATTATCTCCTGAAATTTCTGACTTGGGGGAAACCCCTTCCTGCCTTGATTTGTACACTGAGGTATGGTAATTGTTAGGCATATCATAATTTATGTCCTCTGTATCAAACTCATTTGGATCCTGAACATCCAATGTGTAATTTCCAGACTGGTTTAGGGATCTTTCCAAATCAGACTGGTTCTGTAATAACTGTTCTCTATTAAAATCACTAGTAAACAATGAGGTATTTTCTTGTCTTTGTCCACTTGAGGTATGAGAAGAAGAAATTAAGTCAATCCCTTGAGAGAGAAAATTTAAACTCCCTGATGAGGTCTCTGTACGATTAGGTGAGCCGCCAGATTCTGGCGTCAAACGTAAAATACTTGACATATCATGTTCCTGAGAATGGGAGTCAGTACCCCCCAGAGCTGCCTGATCCAGCTCATGATTTTCCTGCTTTACAATAACACTTGTATACCCGCTTACTAAAGAGTCCTCGCGCCTTTCCACTGGAGGTGGTGGAGTCAGAAGAATGGAGGTAGCATTTCCCTGAGGATCAGAGGTTTGACCAATCCCTGAGGCAGAGACTGGCCCAAATGACTGTCCAGTTGAGGTGGATTTGCTTTTCTCAAGCCTCTCTTCTGCTGGTGCTGTATGATTGCCACGCACTGTTTCCTCACCAATGTAGCTAGATACCGCAGCTCGCAGAAGAGGACAACGTTTCTCATGGTAACGTCGTGTCGTTGATCGAGTAAAAACTTTTCCACAGTAGCTGCATGTACGTGACTTTCTAGGGTACCCATTAGAGGTAAACTGGTACATATCCCCTGGGTAACCATAACTAGGCATAGCTACCCCACTTAAACCATAGGGGAAATGTTCAGTGCCACGGTAACTAGCATTGCCGGTGGAGTACACAGTATTGTCAGAAGAAGCCCCAGTATTCAAAGGTGGAGACGCAATACTTTGTCCATTACTGCGTGATTTAGGAGTTTGACTGATACCCGTAGATGCACTTCCTGAGTAGACTGGACTTGCCATTGATGAACTAACAGCCAAACTTGTCGCTAAGTTGGCTGGCAATCCATATGAAGAAAGAAGACTGGAGTTTTGAAGAAAAGCCTGAGATGGGGAGTAACTCTTGCTGGACAAATCCATGTTGAGCGACGACAATTTCCTGATTAATGAAGTGTTGATGCAATATGAATTCCCTGACAATGAATGTTGAACATTACACAGAGTGAATGGCAGTATCTGAAAAGAGAAAAAAAAATAGTTTAGAATATAAAACTTCTTGAAAGTTGTTGCTAAAAATTATCCATCTCATCTGCAATTAGATCATTCAGTACTCATTAACCACAGGATCTAAATCTTCTACTCGCAAAAAAGAAAATGTTGTGTTCTTTGTAAGTGCTTCATGATCCCATGAGACGAAATTTACACAGCATTTAAGTGCACATGATTTTGTCATTTTTATGATATAAAATTTGATGGAATTTGCAGTTATCTAATGCTCTGAATCTGCCATTGATGTGTATAAATGTAATCGATATTTGCCTGTTAAAGTTCTCTGAAAATGTCTGAAGCAATGAATGGCAAATTTACTTATGGAAAAAGTTACAATGCAGTTCTGGTTACAATATAAAAAAAATTTAACCATTGTGTGACAATCTGTTTTTAAAGCAAATAATATGATGTAGAGAAAATCTTTATTTCCTTTTTAAACAATAATTTAAAAATCTAATCATTCCCTCTATAATGCAGTTCAATATAAAATGAATTTCTGACTATATCGCTGTTTGGTACATAAATGCTGTTCTCACTGTACTATGGTTTGACACAAAATGCTGTTCCCACTAAACAGAGATTTGGTACATATTGTTGTTCCCACTATATCATGGTTTGACAATATTGCCATTCCCACTATACCATGGTTTGATACATAATGCCATTCCCACTACACCATGGTTTGATATATACTGCTGTTCCCACTATACCATGGTTTGATACATACTGCCGTTTGCACTATACCATGGTTTGATATATACTGCTGTTCCCACTATATCATGGTTTGATACATACTGCTGTTCCCACTATACCATGGTTTGATACATAATGCCATTCCCACTATACCATGGTTTGATACATAATGCCATTCCCACTATACCATGGTTTGATATATACTGCTGTTCCCACTATGTCATGGTTTGATACATACTGCTGTTCCCACTATACCATGGTTTGATACATAATGCCATTCCCACTATACCATGGCTTAATACATACTGCCGTTCCCACTATACCATGGTTTGATACATAATGCCATTCTCACTATACCATGGTTTGATACATACTGCTGTTCCCACTATACCATGGTTTAATACATAATGACGTTCCCACCATACCAATGGGTTTGATACACAATGCTGTTCCCAGTGTACCATGGTTTGATATATAATGCTTTTTTCACTCTACCATGGTTTGTTCCCACTATACATGTACCATGGTTTGATACATAATGATGTTTCCACTATACATGTACCATGGTTTGATACATAATGATGTTCCCACTATACCATGATCTAATAAATAATGCAGTTCTTACTGTAACACAGCTTAGTATATTATGTTGTTGACACTTATGGATCTCAAATAAAATGTTAAAAGGACATGGGTTAGTACATACTGACTTGTGTATAATGACCATCCAAATGTAATAGTGAAAACCTCGCTGCCGTTTGCAAAATGTGCAAGATCAGGGACTACCAATTCATTGGAATTGTGTTGGTTAGTTATTTTTGTAATGGCATATGCTGCTCTTTATTTGGCTATATTGAGCTAAGGAAATGTTGCCCCGGGTGTCTTTATCAAGGAATCACCCTGACAATGGTGACCCTTTGGACCTCCAAATCCATTGCTGTAGCAACTCTGCAACAACGGCTCCCTTATTTCCAGATCTACCAGCTAATGATGTCATGAAGGAAATGGGGTTGCCATATTCAAAGCTGGGAAAAAACTACATAAATGCATCAGAGATTTTTCATGAAGTCCACTCTTTTCTTGAACAAAAAGGCAAAAACTTCAATGTTAACTGTAATCAGAATGATAAGAGTACATTATTTGGATGTATGAACATGCATAATGTCAAAATGAACACCATGACAAGCTTCCAATAGAAGAGAGCTCAGAAACAAATATGCTGTATAAGCCTTGGCACCAGGATCATGAATGGACAGTTGGGCAGACATAACAATCAAATGGCAAATGATCTATTTACCTGTTTTGCCCCAACATGACAGGTGTGGGTATTTACCCTTAAGCTATGCCCAACATGACTTGGATATATAGTGTTACCTTGTTATACCCAACATGACTGACATTGTGTATACAGCTTTACACTTCTCTTATGCCCAACATGACTGGAATTGGGTATACAGTGTTATGATTCTGTTATGCCCAACATGACTAGCATAGAGTATAAAAGTGTTACCCTTCTGTTATGTTCAACATCACAAGCATGAAGTATATAGTGTTATCCTTCTGTTATACCTTAACATTACTGGAACTGGCACAGGATACAATATAACCTGTCTTCAAAGACCACTGCTATGTGAGACCACCTGTCTTGAAAGATCATATTCTCAATGCACAAATTTATTGGCAATACAATGGTATGACCTGTTACCAGAGACAACCTGTCTTGAAAGACTATAATTCTTTGGCAGAAGGGGTGGTCTTTCAAGAGAGTTTCTGCTATACATAGTTTTGTACCTCTGTTAGTGTTCATTTACTACAGATGCTATCATGGGGTGGCAATCCCAACAGATTTCAAAATTATGATCCAAGGGCTTTGTTCCTTGGATAAGAATGAAACAAGGGATCAATGTCATTTTATGTATACATTTATTTCAATGCCCAGTAAGTATACATGCAGTTATAGGGTGTGATCTAAATAGTTTCTCTGTTATGACCCAGAGGCCAAGTTCCTTGGGGTATGAATAGACCCCAGGTTATTATTATGGGTCCTTATCTAGAATATGAAGACACCAATCATTGGTCACACATGCCAATACAAATATATGGTATATAAGTCTGGAGATATTGGAGTTTTTAAATCATCCCTACCCCTACATTAACAGGTGTCTGATTAAGATCCATGATAAGCAGAGATACCTATTAACACATGTGATTAGATTTAACAATGTAGAAAGAGTTGAAGGATATTACAACATCTCAAGGAAGCTGGCATAATTTGGGAACCATGTTGATAATGCAGTTTACATAATAGTCAAATATATTACCACACAGTTTTCCAGGCAGCTGGTAAAATGCAGGAATAAAGTATGTAATGCAAGTTACATTATGACCAATAGATTATCATCAGCTGATAAAATACTTGCATCATATATTGACAAACCATCTTAACATTAATCTGCTTATGTTGATATCCAGTGCTGTATATTTGTGAGATGTCTGCTTTTTTGGTTTGACATTTCTGGTTGTGGAGATCAACCAATGAGGTATTATCTCATAATCAATCTTTTGTTAGATTTTTGACCAAGCGATAGTAATTGGTATATTTACATAGACTGACATTTGTGTGTGTATGGTAGAAAAATTTCCTCTTCTTTTCACTCAGGATTTAATCCCTCAGAACATTCACATTTTCTGTAGTAATCCCTGTCATCAGACCAGAAGTTCTGCATCTCTATCATCTGTTAACCATATGTAAAATTTCTGATGCATGTGTGGAAGGCAGCATCAGCCTGCTATGACACGTAAAAAAAAAAGCACCAAACAAAAAAACAAAACTAAACAAACAACATTTTACTTGTTGTCTATTCAATTGGCAGGGAGGAACATTAAATACAATGGACCAAACGATGGCCAATTCCTTTTAAAAAAATATACGATATAACAGTTTTATGAATTTGAAAAAAAACATTACCTTTAAAGCACCGATTGTTATGAAAATGTACTAAGTAAATGGAAAAAAAACAGTCTCTTGCATGCAATATAATTATCTGATGTTGCTGCAACAACAAGAAACTGGCATTTTTTTGGCTTTTCAAAGCTGTCCTTTAGCAGTGACTTCAATAACGCATATACACTTCATTAAAGAAAGCCAACTACAATCTTCAATAAAAACAAAAAACTTTCTTCAAAGGAAGTCAGTACCACACTTATCTAAAAGCAATGGAATCTGATGGATTGTTTCATTTTCCAACTTGTGTGGAACACGATTACTGTGCTGTAAAAGTTTCCTTTTTGCAGGGAAAATGTTTGTGCTTATGAACACTACAAATGGCAGCTTAAAACAAACTTTTACCGGACTTGGAATGTACTGAAAAGTAAATGTGCTTCATCATTCATTACATGATTGTATTACGTTTTTACACTTATTCCAGCCCTTTAAGACATATGACAAAATCAGTGAACATTTTAAATCTCTGTGTGTGCATATATTCAATGGAATTACTTGCATTGTGGATTCAATATGTGATGAGATTCATGGGTGAGTACACAGTGTTAATACCATGCTATACTTTAGACATGTATATATAAACAGCATACATGTAAATGTACCAATCTGTGTTTCTCTAAATAAAGTAAAATGTTATATATGCCTTCTGTTTTCATTACAGGTATATTTCACATTTAATATGCATCAATTTAAGATGGTAGCTGTGCAAACAAAGCATGTATTTTATTGCCCACATTTTTTATCTAACCCACCCACCAACCACCAACCCCGCAAATTTTAGGTTTCATGAATCATTTTCTTCAGCTAATTGACCTGGTTGCTTATAACACTGTTCCATCTATAACACAGTCACTGGGTCCTATGTCTCCCAACTACTGTGTTATAGTTGGGTCTCACTATGGATTTACCTAGCTACGGCTACCGCCCCAACCACCTCCAAAATTATTCATGATATAAGATGGTCAACCTGCATTTTGAATTAATTTTTACAACACTCACATTTGGGTGGTGACAGGTTAGGACCCTGACGGAGTCATACCAAAGACTTTTAAAAATGGTACTAGCAACTGCCTCACATGGCATCAACATTAAGAGATTAGTGTTAGGACTGGTGCCTGGTGTCAGGATATGTGACTGTGAGAGACTTGATGCTACATGTCTGTGGCATGATGGCCCAGTGCTAGACATAACTATAAACTGCCAAACTCAGGATGTCATAGTGAGATAACTAAAAAAGTTTAAAGCTACATTAAAAAAACCCAATCACCAACACATATATATGCACACAAAAAAAAACACATTTCTACAACACATCATTAGTAATAGGATAAATAACATAGAAACTTGCATATGAGTTTGATCTATGTAAAAATCTGAAGTAAATGCAAACTGAACAGAACCATACGCCGTGATTTATGTAACATTAATTAGATTACAATTAATTAGTATCACACTGACAATGATCTGCCAGTGCATAATTTGAGAGCGGACCTGCTGTTTGTCACAACCTAAATTTTACAATGGTATTAAACAGGGCAACTCTGAATGCAAAGATTTGCATGACCAATAGCTCTTAATTTTCTTTTTGTTTTGTTTAGCCCTGAAATAGTTCTGATATTTGCCAGTTAACTGGGACAATAAACTGAAGATGTTTTGCCCTCTTTATAATCATTTTGTGAACACTATAATGCATTTGTGAAATTTGACAATTCTTCCAGGATCTTTGACTCTGTATGTCTTTGTGATTAATATCATCAATGCTTATTGAAATCAATCATTTTAAGGAGCTATACCACCGCATATAATTGTTACTGCATATATAATTGCACAGACCCTGATCTGCAGTTACATAAGGTGCTGGTGTATCTGGATCTATGCTGTTTGCTAGGAGTTATCATTAAAGCAAACAACATTGCTGGCAGTTCAGTGTCTATAATGTTTTCAGTTTCAACTTGCATATAAATGTTATTATCAAAATATTCACCATTTGAGATTGCAGAGCCAACTTTTTTGCCCTTTGGCAGGGATGGGGATGGAGGAAGGGTACAAAAGCCTATGAAACCTATCTCAAGAACAATATTGCAGTAATTTTATTTCCTTGTATTAGCAACATAAATACCTTTGCAAAAAATTCAAACACTCTAAATGTGGCGCCTAGCTTTGTGTGTAAACTAATGCATAAGTGAGGGAAAAAAAACTAACAAGAAACGACAAACCAATTAGGTGGACAGTTTGCAAAACTGAATCCACAAAAGACTGACAGTTCATGATGGTATTTTTTTTTTATGTTGGATGCATGTTTACACAGCCAAGCCCCCAGTTTATCAAGTCTCTACATCTGATTACTAACACTTTAGCCATACAGATAACTTTGTGCAAATGTGCATTACAGAGGTGTGTTGAAAATTATATTCACTACATTGGTATGGGAAATGACTTTTCTGAAGAGTATTCATATATAATGGAACCAATGTAGATCCACATCTGTTATCACATAATTTCCCAGCATGGTACAAGTCTGACTTCCATCTCACCATCCCACATCATGTGCATTTTCAACCAATCTAGGCTTTTCTGTGTTAGATTTCAATGTTGTCTGATTGTAATTATTGGTCAAGTGCTTGAAAAATCTGAACTGTATGGGTAAGACTAAAATAGTGTTCACATGACATGGATGCCCATTCAAGTGTGATGCTATTAATGGGCAAGGCACTGAGTCACAATAAACCAATTAAACTTTGCCCAAAAAAAAGTAAAAATCCAACTTTGTTAGCATTTTCTTAATATAATAAACAGAATTTGTTTTCCAATCTACATATATTAGTGATTCAAAATGTACTGAATATAAATTAAAGGTCCATATTTCAATCCAAACAGGGCCCAGAACTCTAAAACCTGCCAGAAAACATAACAAATTGAATTGGCATACTTCTTTTTTAATGTAAAGCCCCACACCAATTCTGATTTCAGTCCATCACTTCCATCATGCAGAAATTAAACTGAAGGGCTATGTTCAAAGTAACCAGGGCTTATAAGTTCATTCAATTTTACAGGACACATGAAAATTAAACTGACCCCTGGTCTCCTTAATGTAAAGTCTCCCACTAAATTTCATTCCAGATAATAAAGTCCTTCAAAAGCTATGGCGCAGTTCTAAAACAAAGGTTGTAATGCCTGTACGACAAGGGATGAGATGGCTATACAGTGATAATGATAGATGACACCTCCACAGATATGGGGGTGGGGGTGCAGCATGGTATTAGAACACAATAAAATAAATATTTCTGCCACTTTAGTATTTTCAGCAAAATTGAATGCAAAAGTTTACCTTGAATCTTGTGTTTTTATGATTTCAGCATCTGATTCAAAGCAAGGTTTTGCTCCAAAACAAATTTTTTCAAGCACAAAGCATGCAATGAAAGACATTCAAGTATAAATGTGAATCCAAATTGAAGAAAGGCTTTAATTTATTTGCTACTAGCTTCTACGATTAGTAACGAAGAGTAACTGCCATAATCCTAATCTGCAAGGAATTCAAAATCTTATTTTTTTGCTTCATTAGCGACTGATGACTATAATGAAATAAAAAATATTACTTTAAAAATGTCATAAATAATTCTATTTTGATTTTACAACGCTGCAATATTAGCCAATTTAAAGAAACTGTAAAGCTATCAGTTTTCATAGGCATTGCTTTTCATGGTTGAGGAAAGGGTCGATCGATATTGTTTGCGATTTGAGAAGAGCATTACAGTTTTAATGGAAGAATCATTGCTAACTGGATTTTTTTTTTCAATTTTAGGTTTCTAGCCCAAAATTAAGAAAACTGGTTATGGTTCCCATGAAAAATAATTATTGCCAATGCAGTATTCAGCAAAACAAAGGACCACTCCAAAAATATCCTTCATTCATGCATAATTGTTTCTAGACATGAATGATGCTAAAATAAAGACTAGTATATGAGTAAGACTAATGAAAGAATATATATAATCCACAAAACATTTCAGCTTCAATGCTACCTTGTCATTAGTGCTCCTCAAATGAGTTGTCTCCACCTGTTGGTCATATTCCTAGTCTAAAACATTGGCTAGCTATTAGTGTACCTCAAACCAGGTGTCTCCACCTGTCAGTCATATGAGACAATTTTTTGTCTACAACATAGGCTGATCATTTGCATTTCTCAGTCTAGGTGTCTCTACCTGTCAGTCACATGTGACAATTTCATGTCTACAACCAGTGGCTGGAAATCCTTTCAACTATTTTTTTCACATAAAAGTTGGTGGATTAAAATGGGTATGATGAACCATGTAGAAGATTAATAACATAAATTTCACACAAAAAACTAATCCCTAACAGGAAAATATATTTACTATTGTAACCAAGTATGTCGAAACATATATGCTGTACTTCATGAGTGGCATGAAGTCAAAGAAATACTGAGACACAGGTGCAAAAAGACCTGATTTGATCATAAATTTGATTAAGAATTTCAGAGACTCAGGATGAAGAAAATAATTTTCAGCCCCTGGCTAACCTAAATTGACATTAGAGTGCTCAAGCCAGTTGTCTCCTTAATCCATGTGGCAATATGTTTACATTCTGAAAAATTAGACCTTTAATTTTCAAACCAATAACCTTTCTTTTTAGTAAGAGATAGTAAACAATATATCAATATTGATGACATAATGCAATATTGATGACATCATAATGCAATATTGATGACATCATAATGTTATGCTGTATCATTTCAAGTTGTTTCAAACATCACTTTTACAAAAGCTGACAGTCTTAATGTCAGGGGTCATAGATATCATTGTTCATTACAATGCCTGACTCACATCCTTACATGTTCTCTGACAGAGCAATTTGTTTATTGTCGGTACCAAAAAGCCTACAAAAAAACAAGCAAAGACAAAACTATCTTTTCTGTGGTTAATGGCAAAATTGTCATATAAGGTGATTATGTTTTTTATCCCTACTCTTTTCCATTGGAGACATCATAAAATGTGGGGTTTTTTTATAGCTGTTTCTCAATTGGCAAATCATTAAAGTGGGTCTTGGAAGGAGGGATATTTGTTTCCTTATCCTCCTAGTGTTGTTACTGTTGTTATTTTGGGTTTAACATCATTTCTCAGCACAATGATACACAGCACAATGATACACATGGCCAGTGTAATTGGTTGAGTAAGAAACCTTGAAAACCCAGGTAAGATTTGGCAAACCACAGGAAACTACTGGCAGTTTTATTACATATCTACATTAGCTGAACCCAGACTCAAACCTAGGTGGACAAGTGATCAATAAAGGTGAACATTTTAGTCCACTTGGCCCCCAACTGAAGTTCAAATATGGAAGTTTCAGTTAAAACTGGTCACTGAATCTTCAATTACCTAAAGGAACAAAAACCAACCCACTTGTATTGTTCTTGCAAAATTCTAACACACAGTTACAATTAAGACTTTGAAAGTAAAAGTCTAACATAACTCAGCAGGTATTACATAACCCTGGAAGTGACTTAATAATAGAAATACCATGTTACTATTGAAATTATGGTAATGGGAATTTGCCAAAAGATTATGGAATGAACTGAGATCTGGGCAAAAATTTAAGAAACTGAAACAATTAAAAAGGTATACAGTCTATACAATCCATACAGCCAATACAGGCCAAACAGTCAATGTAGTCATTTCATAAATTATATACAGGCATTGCAGTCCATACACACAATACAGTCCAATCTATATAGTCTAAACAGTGAATACAGTCTAAACAGTGAATACAGTCTAAATAGTCAATGCAGTGCAAACAGTCAATGCAGCCCATTTTATATACAGTCATCACAGTCTATAGTCCATATAGTCTATAAACTCCATTTTCTATAAAGTCAACAGTCTATAGTCCATATAGTCTATACACTCCATTTTCTATACAGTCAACAGTCTATAGTCCATATAGTCTATACACTCCATTTTCTATACAGTCAACAGTCTATAGTCCATATAGTCTATACACTCCATTTTCTATACAGTCAACACAGTCTATAGTCCATATAGTCTATACACTCCATTTTCTATACAGTCAACAGTCTATAGTCCATATAGTCTATACACTCCATTTTCTATACAGTCAACACAGTCTATATAGTCCATACAGTCTATAGACTCCATTTTTAATACAGTCAACACAGTCTATAGTCCATATAGTCTATACACTCCATTTTCTATACAGTCAACACAGTCCATATTGTTAATACAATCCACATAGTATTTTCTAACAGGCATTGCAGTCCATATACATTATACATGATATAGTCCAGACTATCATCTAAACAATGAATACAGTTCAAACAGTCAATACAGCCCATATGATTAATGGAGGATAGTCAATACAGCCCATATGATTAATAGAGAATAGTCAATATAGTCCATATAATCAACAAAAGAATAGTCAATACAGCCCATATGATCAATAGAGAATAGTCAATAAAGTCCATATGATCAATAGAGAATAGTCAATACAGTCCATATGATCAATACAGAATAGTCAATATGTTCTATATGAATGATAAAGAATAGTCAATACAGTCCATATGATCAATAGAGAATAGTCAATACAGTCCATATGATCAATAGAGAATAGTCAATACAGTCCATATGATCAATAAAGAATAGTCAATATGTTCTATATGAATGATAAAGAATAGTCAATATAGCCCATATGATTAATAGAGAATAGTCAATACAATCAATTTGATCAGCAGAAAAAAGTCAAAATTGGTCATATGATCAATAGAGAATAGTCATTATACAGTCCATAATATCAATAAAGAATAGTCAATACAGTCCATATGATCAATAGAGAATAGTCAATACAGTCCATATGATCAATAGAGAATAGCCAATATAGTCCATAATATCAATAGAGAATAGTCAATATAATCCATATGATCAATAGAGAATAGTCAATGCAATCCATATGATCAATAGAGAATAGTCAATACAGCCCATATGATTAATAGAGAATAGTCAATACAGTCCATATGATCAATGGAGAATAGTCAATACAGCCCATACGATTAATAGAGAATAGTCATTACAAAGTCTATAATATCAATAAAGAATAGTCAATACAGTCCATATGATTAATAGAGAATAGTCAATACAGTCCATATGATCAATGGAGAATAGTCAATACAGCCCATATGATTAATAGAGAATAGTCAATATAATCCCTATGATCAATAGAGAATAGTCAACACAGTCCATATGATTAATAGAGAATAGTCAATACAGTCCATATGATCAATGGAGAATAGTCAATACAGCCCATATGATTAATAGAGAATAGTCATTATAAAGTCCATAATATCAATAAAGAATAGTCAATACAGTCCATATGATCAATAAAGAATAGTCAATACAGCCCATATGATTAATAGAGAATAGTCAATACAGTCCATATGATCAATGGAGAATAGTCAATATAGAGAATAGTCAATACAGTTCATATATGACCAGTAGTAAAAAGAAGAAGAAAGATGTTGATGGTTGTTGGGAAGAATAATGACAATATTGTGCAATTTAAAGATATAGAGTGACCTTGCCATTTTGGGGAGGGGGAATAGAAATGCATTTTCTAATTTCATTATATATGCTACAAAGAAAAATTTACTACATAAATTTATACTTCTGGTTAAATTACACACCAACTCTTCATATGATAAATCTCTCCATCTCCTTCAAACATCACTTATTAACTCTGACAAGGTTTTTGCCATGCTCTACTTCATATTTGCATTTTCTTTTCCCCATTATGATTCAGTCATGCAATACATTAAGAGGTAGAAATGTTTTAAATTTCTGTACATCATGAAGGAGAACATTTTGCATCAGCATTCTACTTTTTCTTTGACCATCTCTCTCTCTCTCTCTCTCTCTCTCTCTCTCTCTCTCTCTCTCTCTCTCTCTCTCTCTCTCTCTCTCTCTCTCTCATTTTTCCTTACAATGATTGCCTCTTTCTCTCTCATTTTTCCTTTTTCTCTCTCTCTCTCTCTCTCTCTCTCTCTCTCTCTCTCTCTCTCTCTCTCTCTCTCTCTCTCTCTCTCTCTCTCTCTCTCTCTCTCTCTCCTACAATGACTGTCTAAATTTTATGTATTAATATATTTTCCACATTTTGAATGCTGCATAATAATTTTATATCCTGCAACATGCTTGAAAGTTCATTATCAACAGGTTTTGCAAACCTCATTAAGGTATTTATTGATTTGGTACAATATACTTCAGTGATCCATTTTTTCTCTCCTTTCTTCATTTTAAAATTAATAAATGAAAACAGTCCCTATATTCTTCTGAGGCTTTTTTTGTTGCAAGCTGTGACAATACAATGCACAAAAATCATCATCATTATTTGAAATTATCAAATAGTAATATACACCCATCATTGCTGATGCACTTCCAACCATCTCTTTGGAAGTGTAAAATACTTGTGGGATAAAAATGAAGTGAAATCTTACTCAGGGATTAACTATCTAGGCACCCATACTGTCTGACCACAAGGTATTACCATATTTACCAAGCAATATATAGTTTTATGAATGTTGTCACTGGCCCAAACAACTGGCTTTAAAATTTGTACCAGCTTTCTGTGTTAATGCAAGTCTGCAGTAGCTAGAATATTTCAAAAGAAATTTCCCAAAATATAAACATATTTTTCCCAATAATATTTTCCCCTGTTTATAAAACCACATTCCACATCTTTGTTATTCATGTTCAAACTTTAATTTCTTCACAGAAGCAATATTTACATAAATCAATAAGTCTCCAATATTTTTATTAGAAAGAAAATGAATATGAAGTGTTATTGACATAACAAACTGACATCAACTTTGTAATGCTGATTGGAAGTAGAAATAGCTGTTACTCACTTGTACCATATGTACTTGCTTATAAGCCAAATCAAACTGCAAAATAACAAAGCTCCGAATCTGCCATAGCATTATGGACATGGAGATCAGGGTCTATGACAATTGTTCTGCTGATTACTCCTAGCAAAATGCACAGACCCATATCAGCCAGATCGTGATGCAACTACATATCTTGGTCTCTGCAGTTTGCAGCTGGACTTATAAGTGAGTAAATATGGTAAATACATTGGAGGGGGGAGGGGGCTAACACATTTATGGAGCATGCAGACAACAGTCTCCCATAGTTATGATACCCTATTATTTGCTGGATCTCATTGTAAATTACATAGACCCACATCTGTCATCGTATAATCTGCTGGTAAATCTTGGCCTATGCATTTCTGACTTGATCTGATCCATGCATTTTGGACATTCTCATTTTTATTAGCTTACGGCAATTAACAGAAGCAAAATTTAAAATTGTTAACACCCATTAAAATCAATGAATCTGAATACTTAATATGCAAAAGTTTACTTTTCTGTTCATGTATTTAACAGAAGCAAAATTTAAAATTGTTAACACCCATTAAAATCAATGCATCTGAATACTTAATATGCAAAAGTTTACTTTTCTGTTCATGTCTTTTTTTAAGTTCACCAATTATACACATCAATACAAGGAACTTTTATCTCATTCTTATTCTACTCAACAACCACCCCTGATGAGCCCCATTAAATCTGTTCAGGCTCTATGCATTCATGCAGTGGCCTTGAAAACAGACAATATTGATCAAAGAGCTGAGCATGGCAACAGCAGCAGCAGAAGCAACACTATCAAGTTTATCAATGCCCTGCTACCAATTCAAAACCATCCTTGCATTCCAACTCAATGTAATTTAAGGGCAGTGGTGAAGAAAAATCAATTCTGAATGGTGGAGAAAAACCCCACTGGAGCCCAAGTCATAATCCAGAAGGGTGAAATGCATTAGTGCATCTCCATTAAAAGCTGGTATTGACTAGTAAAACAAACCAGGAGTGAAATAGAGAAAAGTCGGTCAACTCTAAATGATTAGGTAGATCCATCATAAATGTACAGAATGGAATGCAACCAATGATAACCAAGGGGAATGGGTTATACACTTTTTCTTTTCTTTACTTGAAATATGATAAAACAGGAATTCTCATTTTTCTGTAAAAGTGCTCACATTAAGGAGTTGAAACCTTGCTCACCCAGCTGGGCAAGTATTTAAATTCTTGATCTATCTGACCCAATAAACTTGTTACTCACCCATGTTTCTGAATGCATCTAGTACTGCAATTTGGTTTGGTTAGTTGCTTAATGACAAAGCAACACCAAGAGGTTAATTTGAGTATAGGCAAATTGCTTTGCCCAGAGACACACAACAGTAGCTGACCAAGGCTGGTCTGTTGAAGGCTGGTGTTGATAGGATTTCAACATAAACCTTTTAGTTTTGAGTCTATCAAGCTAATCACTGACCCTGGATTACTGAAAAGAAATCCATGACCATGTGATATGTATGCATGCATCTTTTATGGGCTATGCTGCTGTGACACAATTTCCGGGGTGGGAGAGTGGGTTGGTGTGCTCAAAATGTTAACTTCATTTTCCAAAGTCAGCATTTCAGTCAATGAACATGTGTATCTGTGGTGAAAATAACCTTTCTGATTTTCAATAGCCAATATCTACTACAATAATTTAGCTGATACAAAATGTAATCCTCCCAGAAAAATCGTACAACCGCCAGATGTTTCAACCCCCCAACAATTTTTATTTTAAAGTATGATTTGCACAAATAAACATACATGTACTACATTTTTCAGACTGGCAATGTGACACAACATTGTATCATATTAATTAACCTGTATAACAAATCTAAATGACACCGCTAATATATTAACTTGTGACAAATCTGCATGATACAATTTGTATCATATTAACGAATCTGTAAAATAAATCTAAATGACACCGCTAATATATTAACTTGTGACAAATCTGCATGATACAATTTGTATCATATTAATGAATCTGTAAAATAAATCTAAATTACACTGCTAATATATTAACTTGTGTGATAAACCTGCATGACACAACTTGTATTATAAAAACCTCTTTATCAACATATCTACCTGACCCAATATATGTTGCATTAACCTATTTCTTACAAATCTAACATGTGTATCAAAATGAATACAGCCTAAAGTACATGTATGTATATGACATATCTACACACAGCATATACAACATTATCTGACAAATGTACATGACACAGCATATATCTGTGTGACAATGTACATGACACAATATATAGCTTTGAAAAATGTTCATTACAGCATATACCTATGTGTGACAAATGTACATGACACAGCATATACCCATGTGACAAATGTACATATACATTACACCATATACCTGTGTGTAACAAATGTACATGACACAGCATATACCCATGTGTGACAAATGTACATATACATTACACCATATACCTGTGTGTGACAAATGTACATGACACATCAATACCTGGGTATGACAAATGTACAGGAAGGACAGCATGTGCCTGAGTAAGACAAATGTACACAACAAAGCATATACCTGTGTGACAAATGTACATGATAGCATATACCTGAGTAGCAACATATAACACAATAAGCTGACTGACAAATGTGTACATGACCACTATGCCTATGTGTGACAAATTTACACAATACTACATATAACACAGTAACCTGTGCATAACACATGTATAACCTTAATCAAAGCAAATCTAGGTCTGCCAGTGCACAAAACAGTAGAGACAAATTAAGATGCAGGTAGAGAACAAAAGGAATCTGATACATATATACTTTGCTGCACTTTATACTTAACAGAAAACAACTTCAGACCTGGGCAGGGGACAAAAGTACAATCCTGCAGGTCCAATTCAACTTAACTGTAGCTTAACAGCATCATTTTAACATTTCAAAACCTATGGCTTTTAAGTTTTAAAAATATACTTCAAAAGTCTGAATTGTAGTACATGTTTTATTACTAAGTACAAAAAAATTACTGGCTGGACTCCACATTCCTGATAACAGGAACTTGCTGCAGTATGGTTTACCCTCACTATAAGGTTCACATCGCATACCCTCACTATAAGGTTCCTATACCTATAGTGAACCATCACTATAAATCCCATCAATAAGCTGCATCCCCAATTAAAAGAAATATTTGAGCAAAAAATCAAATTAAGTGGATCAATATTATTTTATTACATTCAGTGCCTAATGAGATTTTGAGATTTAATTTGATAATGTTTCACCATTTAGTACACAAATAAATTTGAAGTCTTTTGTACTCTATTATACAACAGCCATTTTGACCCCTCCATGCATATCACTTTAGTGGTCTCATGGTGTGTGTGTGTGTGTGTGTGTGTCTGTGTGAGAGAGAGAGAGAAAAAGAGAGAAAGAGAGAATTTAAAAAAAAATGTATTAGTCAGTTTTGACAAGTTTTAATTATATTAAGAGTAAAATGGACATGCATATATTTGTGATATATTGGGGATAGATTTGTAGTCCATACCAGCATATATTTGTGATATATTGGGGATAGATTTGTAGTCCATACCAGTATATGATGGATTTATGTGTATAATACATTTGTTACATGTACTGGATAAATTCATAGTCTATGCTATTATGTCATGAATGTAAATATTTGTAACATTAAAAGTAAACATCTCATTCACAAACTGCTTTCAGTGTTTTCATGAAATCAAGTCTCAACCTGTTTCAGCCTATTAATGAAAACTAAAAAACACTGTTAGATTAAAGTATTGAATTTAATATGGACAACAGCTTTAAAAAAAAACTACCTTACTTTCATACTTCAGAGACAAATCAATAATACAGATTTTGTCTTAAATGACCATTTAATTTTCCAGGGGCAGGGGTTGTAGTCTTGCCATTCTCTTTCCAAACCAGGTTATTTCCCTTTCTCTCCTCCAAACAATTTTGCTTACTGTTATTTAAATCATTGGGTAGTAGTAAGCTGGCCAATATTAAAAAATGGGCTCAATATTCCCCTGACAGGCCTCTTTGTAAGACTTGTCCAATATACAAGTTGCATCAAGCCTTCCATCCTGTATGCACAAGTGACACAGATGTAGTTCACTATAAAGACAAGATGGCTGCTGTTACTGTATGTATCCAATCACTATAAAGACAAGATGGCTGCTGTTACTGTATGTATCCAATCACTATAAAGACAAGATGGCTGCTGTTACTGTATGTATCCAATCACTATAAAGACAAGATGGCTGCTGTTACTGTATGTATCCAATCACTATAAAGACAAGATGGCTGCTGTTACTGTATGTATCCAATCACTATAAAGACAAGATGGCTGCTGTTACTGTACGTGTCCAATCACTATAACATACTAATGTGTCAGCAGTACATTCTCAGATCTGTCTTCATGTAACAAACTGAAGATTGGGGGTAGGGGAGTTTCGTTTATTTTTGTGCATTGTATTAAATAACAATACTTTGTTGTTGTTGTTGTTGTTGGGCTTAACACCATTTTTCAGCACACGGTAGGCTATTCATGGCTTCCAGTATTAATGGTGGAGGAAGAAACCGGGAAATCACCGGTTGGAACAACACTTTGTAGGTTATACCTTGCCAAGGCACGATGAATAAAGTTTTTGCCCAGGGACACTCCACAGAGTATCTCATCCAGGCTGATATCCATTGAAGGGAATTGAACTTGCCCTTTTCTGATCTGATATCCAATGAAAGGAACTGAACCTGCCCTTTTCTGATCTGATATCCATTAAAGGAAATTGAACTTGCCCTTTTTTGATCTGATATCCAATGAAAGGAATTGAACTTGCCCTTTTCTGATCTAATATCCATTGTAAGAAATTGAACTTGCCCTTTTCTGATCTGATATCCAATGAAAGGAATTGAACTTGCCCTTTTTTGATCTGATATCCAATGAAAGGAATTGAACTTGCCCTTTTCTGATCTGATATCCAATGAAAGGAACTGAACTTGCCCTTTTCTGATCTGATATCCAATGAAAGGAATTGAACTTTCCCCTTTCTGATCTGATATCCAATGAAGGGAATTGAATTGGCCCCTTCTGATCTGAAATCTAATGAATGGAATTGAACCTGCCTCTTTCTGATCTGATATCCAATGAAAGAATTGAACTTTCCCCTTTCCCATCTGATATCCAATGAAGGGAATTGAATTTCCCCCTTCTGATCTGAAATCTAATGAATGGAATTGAACTTGCCTCTTTCTGATCTGATATCCAATGAAGGGAATTGAACTTGCCCCTTTCTGATCACATGTCCAATACCCTAAGGATTCAGACTGGTGCTTTTTCCTTTTGCCTAGTATGATAATTTAAGGCTAATTATCACAGCTCATTATTACACATTTTGAGGTTACATGGTAACAGAACCCAATACCACAGATTGATTAAAACTTGATGTTATTACATTTGTCAGTGTGCAAATATAGAGTACATAATTGTCTTCTAGAGTTAATGTCTTCAGTGTACATATATAGCAGGGATGAGCAAATCTCATAGCCGGATGTCCCTGACTAGTAATTTTTGAAGTTGGCAAGTAAAATTTTCCAAGCTGATAGTCTAGGACAAGTGCTTTTTTATAAAAGTTGTCTAGTCCTTATGTTTGTGCTTTAATCACTATACCTTCTTTTATTTGGTCAATCATGCCCTCCAGCATAATGAATACTTGATTCTCTCCTCTCTTTGTTTATACATTTACATCCTCTAACAGCTTGACTGCATTTTGGGTTAAGGGGCATATCAAAACACAATGTTCAAAGAAAGAAAGACAGTAGGATCAATTAGCAGTGTTGTACCTGGTTTTGTTGTAATGAGTTCACTCAATCTAGATCATAAAGAGTGACTCACTATGATTTTAATCCATTACTCAGTGTAATTAAATTAATGATAGGTATATTACTGACATCAGTGTTGGTTTCCTTTATGAAATGATTAAATGACAGTAATGATTCTTTAATTTATAACTGTTCCACTATTGTGTCTGAAGGGAAAAAATTACACTGTAGTCCGAGTCAATTAACCCTTTGTTTGTAAACCCCCTCCAATGATTTCAATAACAGAAACCTTTAAGTTCATAAAAAGTGCAAAGAACTCAGTCAAGTCATTCACTGAATATTATTTTCTAACCTGAATGGCCATAACATCGTCATCATCTGCACAATTCATGCTTAACAGAAGTTTTCGATATAATAGATAAAGGATATGCTCGAGACCCATTTCCAATTCCTGAACTAGTCCATTTTCAGCAAACAAGTGTATGTGCGACTAAAGATGCACATTCGTATGCTGTCTGCTTCCAATATTTACAGTGTCGAATCAAGCAAAGGAAAAGAATGACAAAAAATTTGCCTTTCCGGTGGATTTTTAACAAACGATTTCATTAATATGTTCATGTGTGCAAAGGAATATAATTCCAAACTGAATGTTATGGTAATTTATGGAATTATCGGGCAGTTACCAAATAGGATGAATTACATCATTATGTTGTAGAATGGAAATAAACTGCCCTATAGTGTAGGAATATGGCACTGGAATATGGCACCTGTTAGTATGGAAAGTCTGATAAGCATGAAAGGTGCAAGGGGATGCCAGCATTGGTGTCATTCTGGTCACAGTCAGGTTAGAAATTATAAATCAATGATTTGATCAGCTTAGTTCTGTGCACTTTTTATGAGATTAAATGTTTTAGGTAGGGAAGGAACAAACATGGATGTAGCGTCAATAAGCGGTTTCAGTTCGTATTTAACAAAGAAAATTGATGTTATGATCACTTTAGAAGTAATTAACAAGCAAGCCAATAGATACTTTGTGGATAAAATGAGTTTGCTAAACTAGTTTCGTAAGGAAGGTAATAACTGCGATTTTGAGAAAGTAAATTTGTTTGAAAATGAAGGGATAAAACATAAGACAGACACTGAGTGTGTGGTAGCTATTTCTCCAAAGAGACATAAGCAACAATAAATGATGGAAAAAATTGTCAAACATGACACTACTAAGAGACAGAAATTTTCAGCTGCTTTGGGTTGATTGTTATCCCTGGCTTGAATATACTGACTGGAAGGAAAGATGTTTTGCATTTACTGCAAACAATATCCAAAACTGGTACAAGTAGGAAATTCACCCAGATGAACATTTCTGCAAATGGACTTTAACTCAGACACAGCTTTCAACTGCTGGCATAGTGCTGGTGCAGGTGGCAGACATATAAATGGATATAATTTTCAAATCCATCAACTAAAACATATATATGCAACCTGAAGAAGCCAAATAAATAACCAATGTTTTTGAAAAATGAAATTCTTTTAAGAAATAATTGTGTTGTATATTTTTTTGTTTGTTTTTTATATGGATTGCATGCATTTCATCAAATCTCGGCAAGTGATTACCATTTTGGGAGAGTTCATTTTCTTAGGGAAGCCATGGTAAACAAGTTGACAGAACATTGAATTTGCAATCTCTGGGGTACAGATTTGATCTCAAACAAAGTCTGCCTATTTGGCTGCCTAGGTGTATTTTAGGGACAGACACTTAGCTTCCTTTTTCATGGCACAATATAGTCAGTAACACATTAAAAATACCATTATGCCACCACCAACCCAAAATAATTTCTGTTGTGATAACTCCATTTTGCTGGAAAATAGCAAATAACAGCATTATTGCTTTAAATATTTGCCCATGATGTGCACTTTACTACACATTACATACAGAGTTCAATGTCAGTATTTTTGAAATCATTTATCTGACTTGTAGCTGGTTTTCCATTTGCAGTGAACAATTGATATACCATTGATATATATATTAACTAATGTTTGCTAAAATAAATAGAAAACTAAAATCTACAATCAAATATCACTGATATTCCCAAGTTTTTTCATGTCTGCATTGAGAGTTTAATAACTGAATGACCAGCAATTCTGTAAACAAGCAACCATCGGCAATCAAGTTACTGATAATACACCATGAACAAAAAAATAAATTATCTGATTATTTTGTCACCAGATTTGTAAATAACTCTCCCACTTTAAATGTTATATTACAAAATATGATAAATTTATGCAAATGTTTTAAGTTTTCAAACATGCTCTGCCAGGCATGGAAAGTAGATGTCTTGACCTAATTGTTTGGAAAGGTAAAATGTGAGCACCAATGAAATTTCAAAAAGTTTTCCAAGTTTTCAAAAAGTTTTCCAAATGTTTCAAATTGCTTTGGTGTCAGAATGTTGTATCTCAGATTGTTATAAAATATTGGCAACATCTGAAGAAAAATTACCAACAATTGCCATGTTTAATTTACAACTTCTGTGTACTTCCTATGCTTGGAGCCCATTGTCACACAAAGTACATGCCTTTTTTGTTGATTGGCAGATGAAAAGAGAGCATACCTACTTTTCACAATAGTTATGACTATGTAAACAACCATTTATTTGTGGAAGTTCCCCCCACACACACACACACATAAAAAAGAAAATAGTATAAATAGTTATAAATTGGTGAAGAAGTTTAATGTACAAGCTTTTTTATTTCAAATTAATGAAGAAACTTGAGTGCCTCAACTGATTTTTAAGAACTTCAGATTAGCAGCTTCAGTTCAAGTTTTAAAAAAATCGTTTGATAATGAATGCTGTTATGTGAAGTCATGTGCAATGAATACAAGAAAAACTTTTCTGTAAATGGACCACAATGTAAAATGAAACCTACTTTTCCAGGCCAGTGAAGTGGTAACCTTTAAGTGGGTCTGACATCACATTAAAACAAAACAAAGTAAAAAAAAATTCAAAAGTGAACATTGGCACTGCACACAGGGTCAAGGAAGTGCACTTGCCCCCCCCCTTTACCTCTAAACATGTTTTGGCCTACATCCAGAAAACTTAATAGCTACATGTTCCACGCACCCACCCCTGCCCAAAAAATAATTCTGCAGGTGCCACTGGTAATGATTCATCTGTAAGAATAATGTAAATCAGAGAAGAACAAAAATTACCTATCAGAGATTAATTGTATTGATGTAACAAGAAAATGGGTGATTCCTCAAAATGTCCAATGGAAAAGAAAAATCCTTTTATGCTATAACAAAGGACAACAAAATTTAAATTATTAAATCAGGAATAATAACCCAGGAAAACCTCCAAACAAGAAGTATAAAACAAATTTCGGTCAATTTCAATCTTTCAAGTTGATGATCATTAATTTGGAGTGCCTCTAATGTTGTGCTTAATCTTTAGTGAAAAAGCAAAACTGACATACTGTTCCAACCAATCAATAATTGCAGCTGTCACAATTGTTCTTAATGTTCCCTATAATAACTAAGTTTAATTCTTTGGTCTCTCTGCTATCACAGTCACATTTTATCACCGATATGTTTTCAACTGTGTTGAGAAAAATGCAAGACAAACATCTTTTTCTGAAACCCAAAAAGTTAAATTTTGATATTTCCATTCATGTAGCAGTATATTGTTAGGATACATAGTTTTCATTCCAGAAATGGAACAAAAGGAACCCATGATTACAACTATTTTAGTTCAAAATCTTGAATCATTATAGGAAGAAAAAAAATGCCAGGGGTTAAAAATACCCTTGCTTTTTAAGAAATTTAAACACATCATTTTACTGGCATTTTTCATGTTGATTTATACATTCAAAATTCAGTTCCCCAGTGCTATATGTTTTGAATCAGTTTTCATTGAAATCAGCCAATAGCAATATTTTCTACAGTTTTCTACTTTAAAACCATGCCCACGATTCAGGACCAGTTTCTGCTGTTTGTATTGGATTCCTTTGTCCTCTATGATATACTTAAGACAGTTAAGTTTACATTTTTCTCCATCCTGCAGAACAAACTACTTCTCTTTTTCACATGTATTATCAATTATCAATTAAGTACTCCAATGATTGGTACCAAAACTAATATAAGATATTTATGACAGCCAATGAAATTGATCATCTTAAACATCTTTGGAAATGTGCATGTTTGATTCAGAAAGCATGGGATGCACTTGATTCAGTCTAAATGCAACTGTAATGATCTTTTATCTTTTGTTCTGGGGGACATTGTGTGTGCCAGAGATGAGAAATAAAGGTCTTGCCGCAAGGTGCAGCCTAGAATGAATCCAAAATAAGAAATGAAAGTTTTGAAAAATCTCATTTACAATGTAATATTTATTTATGACAATAAAATCTGCAACATAAACAAAAGACATCATAGATACAAAGAAAGTGATTAAAATTAAATGTAAACAAAAATTCAGTTATATACATTTAAAGGGAGATTTTATTGTTCTGTAGTGTGGATCCTTTTTTCAATGAAGTTTCAATCACAAGTCACCACCTAGCTTAAACTGTAAAGGTGCTGACTTACAAAAGTTACCGTTACTGTATATTGGGCCATTTTGGCCTGGCAATTTGACGTTGATATTTTACAGCACAGGAACACAAACAGGCTATTTTGCTATCTCTTACCTCATGTAGGAAAGCACATCCAGCTCTGGCACTAATAGGACAACAGTTGACAATTGAATCTTGAGGGAACAAATTTTCTAACTTCGAGCATAAGTCAAAATTTCCTCAAGTTTTGCAGACAAAATCTCACAGGTCATTACCATAGTAAACCTTTTAAGGGCATGTGAAGTACAATATGACTGCACACAATTCCTTTTAAATATCCCCACCAACCTAAATCAAGTTGAAGTTTAAGTATGCACTATTAGCTTTGTTTTCTTGCAGCAAAAATTTGGATCACGATAAGATTGTATATATCTACATCAAAATTCAATGGCCTGAAATTCACAACAGCAAAAACAAAATCGCATTGTGGATCCTTTTATGAATCCAAAACAATGCTAAATGCACCATGCTCATTTTTTTCCCCCTTGTTTTGACCTCCATTCTGCAAGCCTTGGCTGACATGGTTTTCAACTCTGTCTTTGTGACTACCTGGACCAATTAACAATTTAAGTCATGATTACATCTTGATTCTTTAGACATTTTAAGATGACTGGTTCCATCATCTATATGATTTTAAAGGACTGGTTCAATGATCATAACAATTCAAAATGAACAAAAACTTTATAAAAAGCAATTATTTTGCAGAAACCTTTTGTTTTGAACCACATGGCAAGAACATAAAAATTTCCTCAGTTGACACCTTTAAATAGTCATAAATAAAAGCCTTTTGTAATCTTTGCTGCTCTATTTTGTAATCAGATGAACTGTAGGATTACATCTTTTGGGTGAATTTTCCAGCCCCTTTAGAGGCCTGTAATATCAGGTGAACATTATTGAAATAAAAGAAATTATTTTGCTAATCTTCGGATGGGATGTGTCTTTGTCTCAACACATGCGATTATAGCAAGTATACTTTATTCAAAGAGAAAAAGAATTTTCAGATGCAGGCAAAAGATGTAGACAAGATGGCCTGCTTTCTGAAGACGTTTATGAAATTTAAAAGGACAGTAATTCCATGTCATGGTGGATTACTCAAAATACATGATAATTTTTGTGCATAAAGTGTGAAATATGTTAATGAACTTAGAAACAGTAATGCTTTTCAAAGCATCATAGTCATAAAGGGTCTTTATATAATCAACAAATTCATCTAGTTCTAAAAATAGCAGATATCAAATAATTATCCATAGATGCATGACAATTGCACCTCATTTATAAAATCCTTACCTTTTTTTGTACCTTTTATTTCCCATAAATGTAGCAACTTCTCCCCTTTTACCAAAGGCACCCCAAAATTATGCATATGTACCAAACACATAAACCACTGCAATTTGTATTTATGCATCTTAATGACATATATTATGGATTCATTGTCACAATATGTCTTTTTAAATGTTTGTAACTGTATTAATGGTTATTGCATAATCCTTCTGAATGCCAGAGTATAAACTCTTTATGTTATAAATCAATGAAAGAATTTTCCTCAGACATTGATGCATTGTTATTGCTGCCAATGTTGAAGGTCTACAATATATTTAAATCATTGAAGCAAATTATTTTTCACCAGTTCCCACGTTTCTATATTTGTTGAACAATAATGTGTTCCTAAAAAAACAGCTGACAAATGAAAGAAAGGCAAAAACATCCCCAAAAAGAACTTGAAATGACAGATTCTTTCCCTTGTAAGGTAAATACCGGTAAAACATTTGAAATTAATTATGCATTATTACTTTACATGAATTGACTATTATCTCACTGGCTTCTTTGTTTGATACAAATATGTTTTCACTTTTAAATGACCTTGACCTTGCCTGGGGACAGGAGTATATAAACATGAAGGTCAGAGCTAATAACTTTACAGTCCATGTATCATAACTTTTCCTCTTATTGTTTAGTGCTGAAGACCATACAGAAAACTGAATGAAAAAAAAATCTTTAAATGTTCAAATGACCTTGACCTTAAAAGAAGACCAGAGAGATGGAAAGGATTTCTGAAAATGAAAGTTAAGAGCTTTCTTAATTGGTGGGTTAATTGGTATATTGCTGGGTTCAAGACCATGACCATAAATTGCATAATGGGAAGGAAGAGTAGGGAAAAGAAAAGACACAACTTCTGGAGTCAAAAGTAAAAAAAAAAAAAAAAATAGCTAGCCCTTCTGTAACTTTGGACTTATGATAATACAAAACCTTGACCAATGTTTTAAAATAACCGTGACCTTTTACATAAAATATTTGCCTCAAAAACTTTTAAATTGTAATGTGGCAATCAAAACATCTGGGGAAAAAAAGAATTTTAAAGAAATTGTTTATTTACATTCAAAGATAAATGATTTTTATGTTATGTCATGGGATAACCAAGAGCAGTAAAGAATACTAAGTACATTACTTTATATTTTATTATTATAATTTTTTTCAATTTGTTGAAAACAAATATTTTAAAACCCAGATTCTATAAAAACTTTCTGGGAAAATCACTGAAAATAATCACTTAAATTTTATTTTGGCTTCACCAGAGTTTTTGAATGAAATGGTAACCTCAAACATAGGCGATAGTAAAATAAATTATAATATTATAATTTTCATATATTTTATGGTTTATTTTTATTAGCAACCTATCAACTAATTAGTATTTCCCTTCAACTGGGCAACAAACATTCAAATTTTCACATGCATTGAAAAAAAAGAAAGAACCAAGTGTTAGTTTTCAGTATGATTTGCATAGATAACAATGTAATTTTTGGCATGTGCTGAATAACGGCAATGAACACATGAATAAAACAAACCATGAATCAGAAAACTCAGTGGACAATATCTCCTATGTTGAAACAACACAATACACCACACTGATGAATTTTTAATAAACAGATGAAACTATCAATTTTCCCATAACCATGAAAATGGATACCCACAAAAATATAAGAATTCAAACTAACATAAGCTATGAGTAGGGTTGAAATGAATTGCACTTCATCCATCTACATCTATAAGCCTACTGTTGTTGCTGTTTTTGTGGGTTTAACACCATTTTCAGCATATTTTTAATAGCTATTATGTAAATAACTGAAACTTTTCTTCACTTGACCTTTTCAGTCAGGGACTGCGACCTTTGAACTTTGAATCTCAAACTTAAAATACTTTCTTACCTCAGGTGTAAGCAGTTCAAAGTTCAAATTTGTAATCTAGATATAATGTTATTGTGTGGCAAGCATTTTTCATTGGTGATGGTCCCCATCCATGAGCTTCTTCTAAATACCAAGTCATTTAAGCCATCCACAAAATAAGTTATATATAACAAGGGTCTAGAAACCATTTTCCTTCATGCAGTCAATTATATTAACCTTTGACCTTTTCATCCTAAAATCAATAGCATGTTTGGCAACTGTGGTATAGTGAACAACTTCTATTATTGTGATATAGTGAACAACTTGTATTACTGTATACACCAATTTTCTTCTCTTTTTTTAATCAGTGACCTTGACCTTTGAAACTGTTCCTTTTCAGAAGTGCAAGACATTCACAAAGTTTGGTAACTCTGTATGGTGGACAACTCTGGTAACTGTGGGGAAAAAAACAAAACTTATAACACAGTCAAATGGATGGAAAGATGGACAGCATCATGTTGAATTATGGAGCATTAACTAAACATTATAATTGCTTTATTTCACATGTTAATGAAATTTCTTAGGATACATGTTTAAAGAATATTCAGACAGTGTATTTTCCTACAATTCCTTGGAACATATGGAGAAAACATTTCTAAATTCACTTATGCATACTGCATTCCCAAACAATTTTACAGGACAGCTTATAATAATATATATATATATATATACACAAATATCTGCAACACACAATTTGTTTATGGCATACTGATTTAATTGTGATTTTAAGTCCCCAACAAAAGATGATCAATGGATGAAGACAACTTAAATTTTAAGTACATTTGAAAATGGTACAGTTTTGATCTGCAAATTCATGAAGCTATCAATTAAAATGTGTTAAACATCAGGTAGAAAGTTGAGAAAATGAAAAAAGAAACTTGGAAACTAAAAACAAAAAATAAATTTAAAAAAACAAAAAAGTTAAAAAAGTGAAATTAAAAGTTAACAATGCTCCCTTGTTGTGCATGCCACTGCAGATGTGAATTATTTGGAACAAACTGGGGTAAATGCAGTTTACAGCAGTCCATGACCTATAGAAAAGTGCACAAATAATATTAACATGTGCACCCAATTATAAAGTAGGTACATATATAAAGTTTGGGACATGACTTGATGGATATACCACTTCTATCATTATTCACCAATGTGATGTATTCCTTTTGAGTTCCCTAGTACATAAAACTTTTCCAAATTCATTGATGCATGCTGAATCCAAGAATAAATGTTTTTCTAATCTCATGCCTTCAGGGCATACAACCTTATAACATAATGTGCCCGGAGTCATCAATTTCACAAAGATTAAAGAATACCCTTAAAGTATACTACATCATATTTACATATTTTGTACATTAGCAAGTTCCACCATTTTGCTGTGCAATGCAGAAATCACAAAAACTAGAATAAAATGACAGAGTAAAAGATGATGAAAAGGAAATGAAATTTCAGCAACACAAGCTGTGTGCAAGAAATGTAATTCTATAAATTAATGTTGACACAATACATATGGTTCAACATAATTAATAGTACAACACTTTTTGTACATTAGTATATGTTTACTGTGTTACATATTGGCACAGCTAGGGTTAAAAGCCAGAGCATGTATCTCAAAATAAGTTTCTGACATACAATTTACATGTATCAAAGAAACACAACATTATTTGTGCTGGAAGTCCCTATCATATTTTTTTCTGGATTATGCATTGTTAAGTTGGAATACAAATACATTAAAATCCTATGTCAAATGCATTTTGAACAGCTCTGTTTTCTGCTGACATTTGTGTCATCCCATTGTTTTGAAGAAATCAAGCTCGGACAACAAAACCTGCTGATTGAAATACCAGCTATTTAAGTTACTTCAACTTTAAAAAACTAACATTTTTAAAAAATAATTTTTGTGCAAATATCACAGGCAAAAAAGCCTAACCCAAATAAGCAAAACAAAAAACACAACAACAAAAATTGGCATACAGAGCAAGGTAATTGTCCAACTTGTGTTCAAGTTGATGAAATAAAAAACAGAACTATGCAGAATATAAAAATAGAACTACTCTATGCATAGTACAAAAATAGAACTACTCTATGCATAGTACAAAAATAGAACTACTCAATGCAAGCTCCTGCAGATAGTGTGCATGGAAATTAATACTGCACCAGTGGAATAGTAGTTAGAGAGTTTGCCTAATATGCAGGAGGTCCCAGATTTGAATCTCAGCCAAGTCATACCAACGACTTATAAAAATGGTACTACTAATGACTGCTTCACTAGATACTCAGCATTAAAAGGTCAGTGTTAGGACAGGTGGGCCTATTGTCAGGATGATTTGACTTGACATCATGCCACATGTCATTGGCAGGATGCCCTAGATCTAGACATAAAAATGCCAAATTGCAGACATCATAGTGATATGACTGGAAAATTGTTAGACTATGTTGCATATCCAAGTCAATAGTACATGTATTAGATTTTCAAGATGGCTGCTTTGTTGGCCATGTTGGATGTTAGATTGAAACATTTTCATCTACAACAAATAAAACCTCATAAGAAGTCTTGTAGTGAAAACACAAAGTTGACATGACCATTATTGAGAGCAATATTAAGATTTTCAAGATGGCCACCATGTTAACCATATAGAATGAGTGAGCAGCACTATATTCATCTATGTCAAAATAGACATGGGGGTAAATGTTAAAGTTTCCTGTCAACTCTCCAAGTCTTTTAGAAGGAGTAGTTACAAAATCTTGTGCTAACAGATAAACAGACAACAGACATTGAACAATGGTCAATTCTGTCCATTACCCAGTAAAGATAAAAATATAAAACAAATGTCATGCCTTGTAACTGTGTCCAGTTATGTTTCTGGACATAATTTAGTTCTACAACTATAAGACATGAGAAACAGACAAATACCATTTTTTATTTTGGGGTCAAAAGTTCAATGGTCAAGGTCACCAATGGTTGCTTAGCATCATATATATATATATATATATATATATATATATATATGTTGCCTTGAATATCATGCACATCTCTCTCTCTCATATATATGTTGCCTTGAATATCATGCACATCTCTCTCTCTCTCTCTCTCTCTCTCTCTCTCTCTCTCTCTCTCTCTCTCTCTCTCTCTCTCTCTCTCTCTCTCTCTCTCTCTCTCTCTCTCTCTCTCTCTCTCTCTCTCTCTCTCTCTCTCTCTCTCTCTCTCTCACACACACAAACTGAACCAGTTCAACAGATATACTTCTTGCCTTTCCTCCTTTTTGTTTGAATCTTACTTTCTGTATTTATGTGCTGAACTTTATAAGAGATTAGTTGCCCCTTTGATGAAGATATATTTTTTTCTCAGATGACACTATTAGAAAATCCTAAACATGCTTCTGTTCCTTGGATGACATTGTAGTAAAAACCTCAACATATTTTTTGCTTGTAGGATGACATTTCTAAAGATCTTAAACATGTTTTTGTTTGTTGGATGACATTTCCAGAAAATCCTTCAAGCAACAGACTGGTCATGCAGGCACTTTTTACAAAACATACATGGGTCTATTCATGCATCTGAGGTACTCAGTAAAGTGAGACTGGTTGATTGATTATCTCTATTCAATCTAATATAAATTAAAATCATGATCTAGAACAAATCCAGAAGAGTCAAAATCCAAATTCAACTGCAATGATCCTATTTCCATATTGTTTGTTACTTTTCCATTAACAATAATTTAAGGGTCATTTCTGTAAACTTTACTGTCGAATTGCAACAGTTGTCTGCAACAAGACATGTAAATGATTTAAACTTTAGAATACAATGTGAGAACCAGGCTTTACTATTTGTTAGCTCCATGACGATTTAGTAACATTTAATTTTAAATACTTTCCTAACATGTAAATAGAAAATCTCAACTGTAAAAACATACGAGATCATGCTTTACTATAAATTATTACAGAAGAAAAACATGCAGTATAATGCCATGTTTCCACTGTGGTCAACACCATAACTTTCACAACACCAACAAGACAATCCTGGTTTCTGCAGTACAGCACCAAACCTTTATATCAGATGAACTATAGTAATTCCAATGTTAATTAATATCAATGTGTAAAACATGAAGTAAGGATCCGTCTTGTGCAAAGTTATTTTATAAAATATGTAATTATCCATTATAACAGTCTTATTTCAATGACTAGTACAGTAAACCTGTATTGAGAGACCATTCTATGAGAGACCACCTGTTTTGAGAGACCAAGTCTTCCATGTACAAATTTGTTGATTATATAGTGTTATGATTTGTTATAAGAGACTGACTGTCATGAGAGACCATTATGTTTTGGCAGAAGGGATGGTCTTTTAAGACAGGTTCCAATGTACCAAATGCCAGTCTTAGTATTATTGACTATGGCTAATGAATAGGTGACACATGGTTCTACCAAGGTTTTGACAATGTGAATAATAACACACTGTTTGCATAGTGGTTATTAGTTGGAGAGTTAGAACCCCATTGGAATCGTGCCAAAGAATTATAAAAATGGTACTAACAGCTGTCTCATATAGGTACTCAGCATTAGACTGTTAGTGTTAGGACGGATTGGCCTGGTGTCTGGATAATGTGACTGGGTAGGACATGATGCTGTATGTCTATGGCATAATGTTCAAGTGCTAGACATCACTATAAACTGCCACACTGCAGACATTGTAGCAATATGACTAAACAAGAGTTAAAGCTACATTAAAAGTCCAAATCATACAAATACATAATTTGAATCATACAAGTAATATGTTCAGGTGTTTAGTTGTTATCTTTTGTTTTATCAAAAATGGAACTATGTTGTTGGCCAAAAAATATCAATACATAAATACAATTCTTTAAAATGATGTCCCAAAATTTATAAGACATACAAACATTCTTTGGACAAAGAAATTGTGGTGTCAACAAATGTCTCAAAGGACATACAGAAAAATGGATTGAATTGTTGGTTGGTTGGGTTTCCTTTAATGGCACATTTAACAATCATTGACTCTAAAATGTTAAGGGGACAGGAGGCAAGTGATTTTAGCAATGGCATACCAGGTAGCTATCAAAGGTTGTCCTTGGTGGGTATCAGATCAGCAACCCATGTATAACCAATTCAATGCTCTATCAACTATGTTCAACTACCACACCTTCCAGAAGAAGTAGAAAAGATGAAAAAGACATTATGATTTGTCATTTTTTTTTTAAATTTCATAATTCCTAACTGAAAATATAAGTTTTATACAAATATGGCAAATCTGACATACATGACATACAGGATAATTCATATCTTTTCCTGCAACAAAACAAAGACAAATTTTATGAAAAAACAATGAAGTTAGTATATCCTGTTTTCATGTATGACTGCATTAATTAATGTCATCTTTGAGAGAAGCCCATGTCATGCTACAAGATGAGGTTGAAAGCACTCAAGTAATTTTATTATGACATGACTCCTATAATTTACACTTCACTCATCCCCATTGCCAGCTAAAAATGTATCAAATATGGTGATCTTTGTGTAAGCATGATTTAGACAATGCTGTGCCATTACACTTTAGTCACTGTATGCACCATATTTAGTCACTGTATGCAACATATACTTCAGTCACTGCATGTGCCATCACTACAGTTTAGTCAATGCATGTGCCATCACACTTTAGTCACTGTATGCACCATATTTAGTCACTGTATGCACCATATACTTTAGTCACTGCATATACCATCACTACAGTTTAGTCACTGCATGTGCATCACTTTAGTCACTGCATACACCATTAAACTCAGTCACTGCATGTCCCATTACACTTTCATCACTACATGTGCCATTACTATTTAGTCTCTACATGTGCCATTACAATTTAGTTACTGTGTGTTCCATTATACTTTAGTCACTATATGTGCCTTTACACTTTAGTCACTACATGTGCCTTTACACTATAGCTACTACATGTACCATTACACTTTAGTCACTACATCTGCCATTATGATCACTGTATGCATCATTATACTTTAGTCCCTGTTTTGTGACTTGATATCATTCATATGCAGTACCAGTATTACAAGTACTGGTTTGCAGATAAAATTCTAATTCACATGTCTTGTAGTACAATTTATGCACTACACATTTCTTTTAGATCATATCATTATTCTATTCACTTATATCCTGGAATTCATTTTTCTTTTTATTAATAACCTGAGATTTATTATTACATTTATTCATATCATTCAGTTTATTCATACAATGAGATTTTTTATTCTATTTATTCATATTTTGAGATTCATTATTCTATTTATTCATATCCTGATATTCATCATTCTTTTTTTTTTGATCTCATGGGATTCATTATTCTATTCATTCATATCATGGGATTCATCATTCTATTTATTCATATCATGAAATTCATTATTCTATTTATTTATATCACATGATTCAATATTCTATAAATTCATATTCTGGGATTCATTATTCTATTCACACATATCATATGAGTCATTATGCAGAAAAACTATCAAATTCTAGTGCTTGTTCTTTGTTCAATGAAAAATGAGGCCATTTGTATTAAATTATGAAAGCCTACCAATGCTTTTTACTAGCCCATGCAAGCTGGGCAAGGCAATTGTCATCAGCTACTGCTAGTGCTGCTGGGGTGAAGGAATGTGTGTGTGTGTGTGTGTGTGTGTGTGTGTGTGTGTGTGTGTGTGTGTGTGTGTGTGTGAAACAATGCAAATGTACTCTGAATGTTAAGTAATGTATTTAAGAGGTACACAAAGAGGATTAGTTCCAGGCAACTAATTGTTACATTCTTTAGTTGTAGCAGTAGCAGCAATAGTAGTAGCAGTAGTAGTAGTATAGATTAGTAGTAACTTGGGGAGGGATGCAGGGGTCCTTAAGGCCACTACTGCATTCCCCTTCTGATACAGTGGGTCACCCTTATGACATGCAGAAGACCCATCAGGTCAATATTAACTCCTCTGACTTGTAGAGTCACTCTTATAACAAGAAGGGGCATGCTAAAACCAACTCACCTGGATTATAAAGTAATAATTTCTAGGACTTTCATAAACAATGTCCTAAAAAGTGGAAGCAATGTTAGCTCTTTCCACCCACTGTAGTCTCAGTTGCTATACCTCTAGGTTGGGATATAGGGTAGTTTCACAGCAGTAAACAAGGTCAAGGTCTCAGGAACCAAAAGGCTGTAGTGCTTTAATGTGCATGAATGGGTTTACAGCCAATAAACTTTTTTTTATTTTCTTTTGCTCTATGCTGTAAATAAAATAAATTCACTCAACCTTTACAATCAACCATTACAGCAGGCTTTTATATGAAACATCATAATCCACACTTTAACAAAGGAACTGCTCTTTTTCCATATATATATATATATATATATATATATATATATATATATATATATATATATATATATATATATATATATATATATATATATATATATATATATAAAGAATACATGTCCTATGACAAATAACAGCCTTTTCAAGCCACTGGATCCAGCAATAGATCAGGTGGGTCAGGGATTGATTAAAATAGATGCAATAAACTAAGGACCAGTGCAGAGCCTGAGCCTTTCTGCTCTTTGACTCATGAGTAAAAAAAACTCAGCCTAGTTACATACTAGTTTTGCACTGCCTGTTGTCAGTTTATTGCATATATATATATATATATATATATATATATATATATATATATATATATATATATATATATATATATATATATATATATATATAAAAAACAGAATGAAAATTTTATATAATATTCCAAACAATACTGTAATGCCAATATCTACCTGAGAGATGAAATAACCCATATGAATGTTCATCTAGTACACAGTTGCAATAAACATGATTGATGACAACTGAAAAAAATGGGGGGGGGGCTCCCTGGTCTTATTCCAAGATCTAGGCTGACTACTTATGTTGGTTTTAAAAGCTCTTTAACACATCTGATTGACTATATTATGCCTTGGAAATAACAAAAAACTTTCCCCCAATGACTCATCACAGCAGGGGACTCAAGCCAACATGGGTGGTTACTGAACCTGCAACCCCTGGATTACCAATCTAATGTTCTACCAACAGGGTTACTATGGCATCAAAAGCTAAAATTAAAATGTCATGAACTACATTATTCTTTTTATGACATATGACTTAGATTTTATAATGACATACAACTTGGACACTATGACATTACAATATTAAAACAATAATAACTGAAGTTGGACATTATACTAAAAATACAACTTGGACACTGTGATGTTACTGCTTGGACCCATAACAACATTACAACTTGTACACTGTAATGACCAAGAATACTGACACTATAACATGCAACTTAAACACTTTAATGACAAAGAACACTGACACTATAACATACAACTTACACACTGTGATGACCAAGAACACTGACACTATAACATACAACTTACACACTGTAATGACCAAGAACACTGACACTATCATGTACAACTTACTGTAATGACCAAGAACCCTGACACTATAATGTACAACTTACACACTGTAATGACCAAGAACACTGACACTATCATGTACAACTTACTGTAATGACCAAGAACACTGACACTATAATGTACAACTTACACACTGTAATGACCAAGAACACTGACACTATCATGTACAACTTACACACTGTAATGACCAAGAACACTGACACTATCATGTACAACTTACACACTGTAATGACCAAGAACACTGACACTATAACATACAACTTACACACTGTAATTACCAAGAACACTGACACTATAACATACAACTTACATGCTGTAATGACCAAGAACACTGACACTATAACATACAACTTACACACTGTAATGACCAAGAACACTGACACTATAACATACAACTTACACACTGTAATGACCAAGAACACTGACACTATAACATACAACTTACACACTGTAATGACCAAGAACACTGACACTATAATGTACAACTTACACACTGTAATGACCAAGAACACTGACACTATAACATACAACATATGACCAAGAACACTGACACTATAACATACAACTTACACACTGTAATGACCAAGAACACTGACACTATAACATACAACTTACACACTGTAATGACCAAGAACACTGACACTATAACATACAACTTACACACTGTAATGACCAAGAACACTGACACTATAATGTACAACTTACACACTGTAATGACCAAGAACACTGACACTATAACATACAACTTACACACTGTAATGACCAAGAACACTGACACTATAACATACAACTTACACTCTGTAATGACTAATAACACCGACACTATAATGGCATACAACTTGTACACTTGCATAAACATGAGTTACTGATGTACCATATATACTTGCATAGACAAGAGTTACTGATGTAGTATATACTTGCATAGACAAGAGTTACTGATGTACCATATAAACTTGCATAAACAAGAGTTACTGATGTACCATATATACTTGCATAGACAAGAGTTACTGATGTCCCATATATACTTGCTACAAGAAGTCCAACACAGTAGAATAAGCTGCTTGTAGAAGTAGATCCATGCAGTTTATTAAGAGTCCTAATAAGAACAAATAACACTGATTCAGAAGCCTATCAGGGCCTATGTTAATTTCAGTGGGACTTGACTTAAAAGTGACTATATATATATAATAGCCCAGGTTGGACTTAGCTTATAAGTGACTATATATGGTAGCTGATATGGACTTGACTTATAAGTGACTATATATGGTAGCTAATATGGACTTGACTTATAAGTGACTATATATATATGGGAGCCCATGTTGGACATACCTTATAAGTGACTATATATGGTAGCCCATTTAGAATTGACTTATAAGTGACTGTTTATGGTAGCCCATGTTGGACATAGCTTATAAGTGACTATATACGGTACCCCATTTTGGACTTGACTTATAAGTGACTATATATGGTAGCCCATATTCAAGCTAGTACAATAGAAGTATTACTGTAGGTAAAGTAAAGCAAACATGTGGTTTGTCACAGTCATTGGAAGTATAGTGGCCAATTGACTTTGCATGTACATGTGCCACAGGAAGGATTCCCTGAGATAAGTCACAATTGTTTGTGTAGGTAACAAGAACTGCACCCAGCTAAGTCAGAGGCATTCCTAGTTTTAATCACACAACAACTGGGGTCTTTTGGAATGAACCCTTGATAATGAGCGGATCTATGCCATCTAAATGTATTCTAGATTTCATCATCACACAACGTGACAATTAATAATCCAACTTTGAATCTAAGTCACTTAATCTACAAGTTTCTTATCAATTTAGTACTACAGGCATTCCAGGTAATGTGGTGCCTCACTTAGTACCATTTTATTGTACACACCATCCCTCCTTGCCCAACCCACCCCACCCCACCCGCCCCCCATAACTGGCATTCCAGGAAAGTGGTGTTTCACTTGGGTACTATGCCCTACCCATAAATGACACACAACCCCCCACCCTGTAATAGGCATTTCAGGAAATGTGATATATTACTTAACATTCTATGATAACCCCATGCTCAACCCACCAACCTCGCCCCTACACATCATGTTAGACTTGTTCACCTCCACTCTTGGGACTCCAGTAAACCAAAATTCTGCAAAGGTCTATACAAAGGAACATAGCTCTCAAAATGAGGATTATACAAAATCTAGTCAAGTCACTGATTGGTTGACAGTGTAAATTTATTATAATATTCATTAAAACCACTGATTGCTTGACAGTGTATAATCATTATAATAACAATTTAAGCTTTCTTCTTTAATGAAATACCTTGCCTTCACCAATACAAAATGACTTTGTATAACTATACCTGAGAGGTAACAGGTAATGGATCTTTCTGAAATTTGCTCATGCTAATTTGCATTTAAAATAATCTATACCAAAAATGTATCAGCATATAATAATTTCTTAAAAAAGTGAAATGGAAGAATAATCTAACAAAATCAAAGTACAGATGAACCTGTCATGAGACCACCACTTTAACCAAAATATAATGGTCTCCCATGACAGGTGTTTTCTTATAACAGGTCAATCACTATTAAATCAATATATCTGCATATGGAGAACAGGGTCTCTCAAGACAGGTGGTCTCTCAAAACAGGTCATAACACTATATAATCAATAAATCTGTACATGGAGAATATGATCTCAAGACAGGTGGTCTCTCATAGCAGTGGTCTCTCAAGACAGGTTTCACTGTATTTAATATCATACAACAATTTAAACCATAAGGATTAACATAATGATCAATCCAACTCTAACACAGTGGTTCCAAACTCTTTTGTGCTGCTACCTTAAAACTAATTCCATGCCTTGTGACCCATTCTCTACATTTCCATAAATTTGTCACCCTCAAAAATATCCTGGTGACCCTCCAGGACACTCTTCAGGGGGTGGGATGGGGTGGTAGTGGTGGTTGGGGGATGGGATGGAGTGGTAGTGGTGGTTGGGGGGTTGGATGGGGTGGTAGTGGTGGTTGGGGAGTGGGATGGGGTGGTGGTAGTTGTGGTTGGGGAGTGGGATGGGGTGGTAGTGGTGGTTGGGAGGTGCGATGGGGTGGTAGTGGTGGTTGGGGGGATGGGGTAGTAGTGGTGGTTGGGGGGTGGGATGGGGTGGTAGTGGTGGTTGGGGGGTGGGATGGGGTGGTAGTGGTGGTTGGGGGTGGGATGGGGTGGTAGTGGTGGTTGGGGGTGGGATAGGGTGGTAGTGGTGGTTGGAAAGGGAACCATTGTTACAACACCTACCTATGGATTGCCAATCAGTACTCTCACTAGCAAAGGTGCAAGACCTGCAAATTATTGGTTAAAGCATCTTGTGAGACTGAGTTGTAAAAACTGCTATTTATAACAAATACTATTCAAACAGCTGTAACATAAACATTTCCCAACTATTCTACATTAAATTTTCAGTATGCACTAAAACAACATGTGTTAAGGACAAACATAAAATTCTTGGTTTTACATGATGTACCAAACTAATGAGCATCTCCTGGTTATAACTGCTTTGGCAATGGGTCGATTGAATAAGCAAGGACAAATATGGGTGGCTGACATGTCTGAAAATTCTATTTCACTGGAAATCAAATGGATTGGTCACTCTGTTGAGTGCAAACATAAAAGTTTTTCCTTTATGTTTCTCTTTTCAACTTGTTAAAGAAAACCTGTAAATACAGAATGGAGAGCACAAACAACCTTGCCAATCATTCAACAGTGGTTCAGTCCTGCAAACCTTTACTAGACTCATTCTGTATAGATTTCTTGGACTCAAATGAGTCTGATTTAACAACTTTGCTACTGCCATATACAAGCCAGATCCAGACCTGCAAATGCATAGATCCAGACCTCCTAATGCATAGATCCAAACCTGCTAATTCAGAGTTCCAGACCTACAAATGCATAAATCCAGATATGTCAGAACTGCAAATGCATAGATCCAGACCTCCTAATGCATAGATTCAAACCTGCTAATTCAAATATCCAGACCTGCAAATGCATAAATCCAGACCTGCTAATGCACAGATCCAAACCTTCAAAAGTAAAGATCCTGACCAGCAAATGCATAAATCCAGACCTGCTAATGCATAAATTCAGACCTGCTAATGCACAGATCCAGACCTGCTAATGATCTTGATATATGCAGTGTGTAAGAAGTAAGCATTTAGAATACTGACCCTGATCTGCTGGCACATAGTCTGACAGCAAATAAGGGTCTACATTTCTAGCAACTTATAAGCAAGCATAGAATGTACAGCTGACTTGCAAGATTTTAAATAGAACCACATAACTTCAAAAATAGTTTAAAAGTCAAAAGTTAAAATCTTATCAAATAAAACATTAACTTATTTCAAAATTTTAATTAAGTAAAATCCAAAAATGATACCACAGGTGCAGTGCTAGTGCAAACCATCCCAATCCCTGCACTTAAAATAAGTACAAAACATGTATAATGTTTCTTTGATAGAGTTTTCTTTGCCAATATTTACAGTTATACCCTGGAAAAACTTAAAATGCTGGCATTTCTGGTTGCTTCACCTCTGAACCCCCACTTAGGTTCCATCCCAAAGACACTGCACCTAATTGTGTAACTCTACCCCTGCCCCTCCAATGACATTTCTGGATCCAGTAATGATACACATTTCAAGAAAAATATCTAACACAAAAAGTATTCCAGCTGGAATGGACCAGCAGGTTACTACATTCTGTACATTGTTGTGCCCATTCAAATGGTTCCTTGCCATTTTTATAGGATGCTTTTCCTAGATAGCTATCAGTTGCAAGAAACAAGCACCTGCTGAACTGAATCTACCAGTATATTCTGCAAGAAATATAACTAAAAACTGGGCAGGAAAATCTCTACTAAATTTAGTAGAAAGAAAATCCTTCCGTTTTTCCTTTTCCCTTTTTAACCCTTACAGACCTTACTGAACTTTAGATACAGTTCAGAGGAGTGTGTGCCTTGACCATATGGTCAGCTTTGTTTATCCAACTTCGCATTCCTTTCCAAAGAAGGAAAGGAGGGTGATATCTTGGTTCTGTTCCCTACCTTAACTTGTTCACCTGTATGGCAAGATAAAGTTATGGGAAGAGTCTTTTGCCAACAGCTAAGCTGTAACATGCATAATTTTATCATACTGTGTATCCATCATTTTTCATGAACAAGTTTGATGCCAAAATCTCATCAAGTGCCATATTTATTTAATTTTTTTAATAAATTTTCTTTATGAATTAAAACTATGCAAAAGATTTTAGTTCTAAGAATTTAATCCAACATATTAATTTATTAAATTAACATAAAAAGTAAATGCCATAGCAAATAAATTACTCCATTAGTTCAAGTTCCAGTTGTACCATACATGTCGGGGACTATGCTACCTGATCCAGGTCCCATTTCTACTCAATCTTAAAATATCCCCAAGCCACAAGATCCATTTCTACTCAATCTTAAAATATCCCCAAGCCACAAGTTCCATTTCTACTCAATCTTAAAATATCCCTAAGCCACAAGTTTTATTTCTACTCTCAATCTTAAAATATCCCCAAGCTAAAATTCAAATCTCTATGTGAACTGTTTTTAAAAATTTTGAAAAGTGTAATTTTAAAATAGGTTATTACAGAGTGAGAGTTATGAAAAAAGATCTGTTTTGACACTGAGGTCAATTATTGAAAACTGAGATTGATTACAGACCTGTTCAACATCACTTTAACATCCATATGTCACAATTGTTCATTCATATATAATTACTGATATCTGTCATTTCATGCTAATTTTTCTTGTAATTATCTATTGATTTTGCCATACATGTTTGGCTACAGTTAAATTTCACATTCCTTTGGAAGCATTTCTTATTTTGCTTTTGGCAAATAGTTTAAGGGTTGTCATTCTAAAAGCAGTTCAAAAAAACTGATGTTGATAAATTGGCTTTCAAGGAAAAAAAATTACCCTTGTCTAAGTGCTCCCATCGGATGAAATGGAATGCTGTGCAAAAACTGAATTTATAATAATATTATGACAGATGCTGTTCAATTCATGATCAGTTGTTTTGAACATCATAAACCGCAGCTCACATTTGTTACAGATTCTAATGCAAAAATTGCCATATTTATGATGTGTTAGTCATTTAAATGCAAAACATGACATTTGCCAGATAGCTCTGGAACTGTGAAGGGAACTGAAAAATATTTTATTGCTATTTTTGTTTTAAATTACAAAGGTACACAATCATAATTATGTTCTGGCTTTCCATCAAAATTTATCAAGAAATATTTTTTTTTCTGCAAGGAGACCTCAGATATTACTCATTTTCATATTAATTATAATGTAGAAAGGCTTTTATTACACTATGTCTCCTTTATACCAGTTATCTCCATAATCATTGTCCTTACAGAACTATACTGCATAACCTATGAACCACTGCAATTCAAAGCATTACTATTATTAAACTTTTAGCAGGCATATATTTATACAAGTCACACATCTGCTAAATATATAACCCATTTAAAGGGGTTAAAGCATGGGAATGTGGCAGCAAAACTTGTGATAGGCCATGGAATGAACACTGTGAAGGAATTTAAAAACTAAAACAACTAATGTTACATCTGCAGTGAATATAGTATAGAATGGCTAATAAGCCAGGCCCTCCACCTCAACACCATAATCAAACCATTGCTATAAATTTATGACCTTGATCACAATGTCAAATGATTTCGAAAGCATGTAGCAAAATGAACAGTCTTAATTTCAAGGGAGTTAGCACATATAAACTTCTACCTTACCCCCAGTTATCAAAAAAGCTATGGCGTGGTATGTGATGTAGCACTACTGTTATAGTATTGAAATTATTTAGCTTCCTTTAGTCACAATAACCTTGACTTCTTTATACATTGAAAAATTAATAGACAGATGAACAGACAGACAGCACATGTTCTGCCAAAATAGTGAACAAAATAAAGAATGGAGTCCAAGAAATGAAGATCAGCTTGGACATCAGATTGGGGAGACATTTCTTTCTGCTACATTCAGTGTTTTCAGGAATAAAGCAAGTTTTTCCAATTTTTATATCTTACCATCTTTCTGAATTCTGTTGAGAAAGGCAGCAGAATAATTAAGACAACAACAGCAACCCCTGTCCTATCTCAATCTTTGTTTCAAAGATTATCAACAATCAAAATCAACCTTTAATAAATATTAACAACAAGTACACTTCTGTTTTTGATCATACCATAAATTTTTATTAGCATCAAATATATTGATATCAGTATTACTGAGTGCAAAAATTATAAAAAATATAATTCTATACACAGTCAATCAGGAAATTTCTCTTTAAGCCATTACCAACATTTGCAAAGAAAACATTCTAAAGTATCTAATATATTAGCAGATCTGTACATCACATATAAAATTAAACAATTTTGTTTATCTTCTTAACTCACCTTTCAGATGAATTCGTCCTGAGATATAGTTCTTGTACATGTGTTCTGTTCATTCCCATGCATCGAGCTGTGACCCCACACTGACAGCCAGGACCCAAGGGCCACTGGCCGTGGGGGTCCTTGTGGGGTAGTGTTGAACCAACCTCAGAGACCACCAAGCCAAGGGAGATAATGAGCATTCTGGTGCATGTCATCAGAAAAACTTAAAAGGGGGATCACTCTTGTTGCAACTCTAGGCAGCAACAACCTGCAGAGAAAAATGAAAAGTTTCACTTGAAATGCATACTCTAATATATAACTAGATGCACAGTCACATGCAGTAATATATGACATTTTCTTTTATCCACTCCTGCAGTCCAGTAAAACCGGTGAATATTATTTATTTCCAATCTCAACATAAGACCAATAACAAAATGTTTCCTGTTGCACTGGATAAATATTGGGGTAAGCAGGTTGAGTTGTTGTTTAAGACATTACATTTCTTTATGTGATTTGTTGTGATTTTTGTTACTTGGAGGGGGGATTTGATAGGGTCAGCAGTGAAAAACAGGGATGGTCAACTGACTGGCTGTAAACATACTTATTGTATTGTTTGGCCTAACATTAAGGGTAACCCACTCTACTCCTAACATGACCAATAGCTTTGACCTTTTCACCAGGTAGGTTAGTCAGGATACCTCATGTTGACTTTGAGAATACATGCTACTCAATAATCAAAGAAAGCAATGTCATTAAAGTGTAGTGTGAATTCAAGAAGCAAAATTGCTCAAGCAAATAAAATAATGACATGTATGGAATGGGAACCTTAAATTCTTAATTACATTTTCATTATTTAAAAAAAATATATATAATTTATGAGAATATCCTAAAATCCCTGATTAGTAGAAATGCATGTGTTCAAAATAATGCCTCATTTTTTTAAAAATAATAAAATATAAAAATAACCAATTTAAAAGAACTATGGCAGAATAAAAGTTGAGAATCCATCCATTTGGCAGGTTTCTTAAATTGACAAGTGTGTGTTGGGGTTTGTGTGTTGTGTGTGTGTGTGTGTGACTGACTGTCACAGAAATCTGAATGCTAATACCAGACAATATATTTGTAAAGTTTAATACAAAAACATTCAATATAGGTTTATAAAATTTCAATTCATTTGTTTTCACTATACAAATATTTAATAATTTATACCATTATACCATTTTTTAAAATGATTAATTGACAATAAGCAGATATGTACAAGTCCCAACTGATGACAGGTTATTTCTAGTCAGGCCTAATGGTAAAGGAACAGTGTATATTCTGTGAAATCTAAAGAGACGGCATTTGTATTTTCAGTAAAAGTCATACAGTGAAGGGACAAAGCAATTCTATTAAAGTCTGATGGTCATTAGGAACTGGGCATTTCTATAAAAGTTGTATAGTGATGGGACTGGGCATATCTATTTAAGTCAGAAAGTGAAGGGACAGTACATTTCTAGTAAAATCCGATAGTAAAGGGACACAGCTTTTTTAGTAAGGTCTGAGAGTGAAGGGACAAGGCATCATTGCCAGTCAAGACTTACGATGATGTACCAGTACATTTCTAGTAAAGTCTGATAGTGAAGTAACAGGGGATTCCCAGTAAGGAAGGGACATTTCCAGTAAAGTCTGATAGTGACATAATAGGGAATTCACAGTAAAGTTTAATAGCGAAATAACAGGGTATTCCCAGTGAACTCCTATAAAGTCCTATAATGAAATAACAGCATTCCCAGTAAAGTCCAATAGTGAAGTAACATGGCATTCCCAGTAAAGTGTGACAGTAAAGTAACATAGTATTCCCAGTAAAGTCCATAAAGTCCAATAGCAATGCAACATAGCATTTTCAGTGAAGTCCGATAATGATGCAATAGGGCATTACCAGTAAAGTCTGGTAGTAAAAACAGGGCAATCCCAGCAATGTCCCCACAGTGAAGTAACAGGGCATTCTCCGTAAAGTCCCATATGGAAGGGACAGGGCTTTTCCAGTAATGTCTGATGGTGAAATTTTCCCCAATCAAGTAATGGAATGATAATGAAAGTTACTTGTTGTGTCTGGCATTGTTTATTTTTCTTATCTGGGAATAGGCTATGTATTTCTTTGTCCTATAGGTCTGTCACCAGGAAACAATAATGTTTGAAGTAACAGGTGGCATAAGGGACTGACATAATGTATATACCCTGAATCAATAGTTCAGTTATGGTGTTTTGTTATTTGTTGGGTATTTTTTTTAAAGTCCAAGAGATGTGCTGTCACACCTTTATGTCCTGTTTTGTGACTAGGTTTAAACTGGGAAAACATAATGAACAAACAGCATACCATTATTACAGACACCCTGTGTTCCATGTATGTATGTATGTATGTATGTATGTATGTATGTATGTATGTATGTATGTATGTAGGTAGGTATGTAGGTAGGTAGGTAGGTAGGTAGGTAGGTAGGTAGGTAGGTAGGTAGGTAGGTAGGTAGGTATGTATGTAGGTAGGTAGGTATGTATGTATGTATGTATGTATGTATGTATGTATGTATGTATGTATGTATGTATGTATGTATGTATGTATGTATGTATATATGTATATATGTGTTCCATGTATGTATGTATGTATGTATGTATGTATGTATGTATGTATGTATGTATGTATGTATGTATGTATGTATGTATGTATGTATGTATGTATGTATGTATGTATATATGTGTTCCATGTATGTATGTATGTATGTATGTATGTATGTATGTATGTATGTATGTATGTATGTATGTATGTATGTATGTATGTATGTATGTATGTATGTATGTATGTATGTATGTATGTATGTATGTATGTTAATACTATGTATTTTTAAATTGGGTTTATAGACACATCAATACAATACTGCTAATAGAGTGCTGGGATTAATCTAAAAAGGCGACAGGGAGCAAACCTCCCATCTCCATTCACCCAAAAGAGGAAACCTTTTCTAAATACAGGAAGGATTTAAGGAATATGCATAAATCGAGCTTTAAAATACTTCTGCATAAATTTTGATAATTTTTAATATAATCTTTAAAATTAACATGAATTTAATGCATTTGGTAGATTTGCATATCTTGAAAAATTACCAAATTTGTTGTATCTGCTGAAACGCTAGCAATGATTTGATAGATTTTTTTTCAATGCAATAAAACAATGAGCATGAATTTGGTGCATATTGTAGATTTTTCAATGAAATATTTCAATTTTGCTGCAATCTTTAAAAAAAAGCAGATTCTTTTAATGCAATATTTTTAAAAAGTAGCATGAACATGGTGCATCTGGTAGGTTTTCAATGCACTCTTTGAAATACTGGCAGAAATTTAGTCATTTGGTAACTTTTTCATCACAACAGTTGAAGTTTAATGCAATATTTCAAACATTTTCATCCAATTGGTTCATGCGGTAGATATTTCAGTGCCACTATTTAATAGAATTAGCAGGAATCTCATAACTGCTGGCCCTATAGCAGACACAGAATAGTACCAATTAAAACTTAAGATCTAAAAATGCAGACACAACAGCAAATGTAAAATAAAATTAAAAGATATTAAAAAGATGAAGGTCAAAAAAAAAATGAACATAATGTATCAAAATAACTGTTTTCTTCCCAAAACCTGTTTCAGAGGGTGGAAATGACCAAAATATATTTCACTGTCAGAGAGTACTGGCAATTTACACACTCTGTTAAGACCTCAACTCTGCAATTCATTATGTAGGGAATGCCAATCATCAATGATAGGTTTCAAGTTTCAAAGCTTGCTCATTGAGATTTCATTCCTCATATTTTGCCATGTACAGTTCACAAGACAGTCAAATTTAAAGAACATCAGACATCACTAGTGGAATCTTCCATTTTGATATGGGTGTGAGCAGGGTACTTTTTGGATGCTTTCTCATTTTGATAGCAATGACAAATAAACATTTGATAAAGTACCACTAGGTGGTATAGCCCATTTTTAATAATTAATATAAGCTAAATAACTGACACAAGGTTAAGCTTCACAAACCTTCTCAAACAAGTATGCATGAATGGATCCCAGTTAAGAAGAAACTGCAATTTATTATATTGCAGCCGCTGGAAAACAAAATCAATAGAAATGGAAGCAGAATCAATGCCTTCATGAAAACACATGCAGGTCAGTTGCTTCAACAGCAATGCAAGTTTGACTGAAAATCAAATATTGCAAATAGTCATGCCAGGATAGTATTGGGGAAAGAATGCCAATTCATCCCTTTGAGGCCAAGCTACAATCAAATGAAGTTTTGGAAGCTGCATCTCTCTGAACAGAAAATCAAATGCCCTTCTTAGAAGCTTCCTCTCTATCTTAACTCATTAACCCCTAGCGCCGCATTTATGTGGCAAGAGGTGGTAGCCTACTTCTGAGCTTTGCAGCGTTAAGGTCATGTTCAACACAATAAAGTAGGTGGTATTATTGAAAGGTAGACAGATGTAGCTTTACGATGATACCAAATAATATGGATGTTCTAGTTGCACTACAAAAAAAAGAGGTAAAAACTTTTTTGACCAGAGTTTTTTACCCCCGAAATTCGCCTGAAGTCATGATCCAGTTTTGTGTCTGGATTTTAGACTTTTTGGCCACAGATCTAAGACAGACCCGTCTGAATTGCACACAGACATGTGAACCTTTGCAAAAAGTTGGATAAGATGGGCATTTAGAATGAAGAGTGGTCTCCTCACGAAAATGATGTATCTGTTAAGGGAAAAAAAAATTTTTTACCCTTCTGCTCATGCTCAGGCGAAAGAGCCAATGAAAATATACATTTCTAACACAAATGTCTTCCAAGTCAATGTATTATAATGTATTCAGAAATAATTCCCAAAATTGATTAACTACTCGCATTTCAGGCAAAAACAACAAAAACCTCCAAGGGTTAATGGCTTAAACAGAAATAACAAGTCAAATAGCTTTATTTTAAAATAAAATATAGTTAAATGGCTTTGTTTTAAAGACTGAAATACAATTAAATGGTTTTGTTCAAAGACTGAAATACTGTCAAATGGCTTTGTTCGAAGACTGAGATACAGATAAATGCTTTCTTGGAAGTTTCCTGTCTCTCTTAAACTGGTGCAATAAAATCATTCTAATGCAATCATGTATCAAATCTACAAATTAGAATCTGACCTGGGAATTTCAGATCTTGACTCCAAATTGTTTATTATAATGGCTGTTGACTGTAAATCTTCCATCAAAAACTGGAATGGCTTAAGCTAGCAATACATTTGTATACTTGCTACACTTATTATGATGGAAATATATGAACCATGAGGATGCTTTATCTTTCTGTCTGTCTGTCTGTCTGTCTGTATGTATGTATGTATGTATGTATGTATGTATGTATGTATGTATGTATGTATGTATGTATGTATGTATGTATGTATGTATGTATGTATGTATGTATGTATGTATTTATGTATGCATGCTTGTGTGCATGCATATACATGTATGTATGTATGTATGTATGTATGTATGTATGTATGTATGTATGTATGTATGTATGTATGTATGTATGTATGTATGTATGTATGTATGTATGTATGTATGTATGTATGTACATGTATATATGTATGTTTTTGTATGTCTATATGTATGTATGTATGTATGTATGTATGTATGTATGTATGTATGTATGTATGTATGTATGTATGTATGTATGTATGTATGTATGTATGTATGTATGTATGTATGTATGTATGTATGTATGTATGTATGTATGTATGTGACACATCAGCATAATCCAAGCTATTCTGTGCCATTAATAAAAAATTCTAAAGTGAAATTGTTTAGGAAGATACCACTTTACAAAAATGTCTTTCAAGACAACTAACAAATGTCTATAATAGGTTGTAAAAATGCTAACACAAAATGGACAGTGAAGACATTGTAAGTAATGTTCTAATTTATGTTCTATCTGTATTTATATGCAAAAGGTATGAGAATCATACTGATATACACTAGTTTTGGAATGGCAATTTGAATGGCAACTGAAATGGCAATTGCAGATTCATTCAAGTCCCATGCTGAACTTGTTTCAATAAAACAAAATCCTATACATTTTATTTACCAATCATTTTGCAAAAGTCTGTTGCCAATAATTAATGATGATTACAATTTAGTGATGATTACATTATGTTAATTTAAATAAATTATGTATTTTCTGAAGAGCAGGGTATATGTGTTTAATATTTTAAGTAAAACATATAGCATGTTCTTAGATACTGGTGTGTTATATACCATGACATACCTGTCTATACTGTTTACAGTGTGTGTGTGTGTGTGTTATCCAGGATTAAATATATTAATGTTCAAAGTTCATGTTGGATTATTATTGATTTTTAGATCTAAAACTTCCATATTAGTCTTCAGGTGTGAATTTAGGACATTAGATTGGTTACCAGATATACTCTTAAACAAGTATCACTGAAGTGCAAACAACAAAGATGCTGATCGACTTGCATATACCAGCAGACAAGGGTCCATGTTACTTGTTCTATTGATAAGTCCCCCTCACCAAATAAAAATGCACAGACCCAGATCTAGTGGTACATTATTTGACAGCAGGGATGGCTCTATGTTCTTTGCAGTTAAATAAAGCCTAAACATGATTATATATGGTAATTGTTACAGTTGAATTTATGTTATACAAGCAGATATAATAAGGATCAAGGTACAGGTGGCACCATGGTCAATTTATCAAGGTACAGTGGCTATATTCTCAATTTATCAAGGTACAGAGGCAACATTCTCAATTTATCAGGCCACAGATCTGCATTGATGTTTTGAAGTTTTGAGTCTGATATTATATACTCATAAAACACTGCAATTTACTCCAAGAATGTTTTATGCAATCAGAGAGAGAGACAGACAGACAGACAGACAGAGACAGAAAGAGAGAGAGAGAGACAGAGAGAGAGAGAGAGAGAGACAGAGACAGAGACAGAGAGACTGAGAGAAAAAGAGACAGAGACAGAGAGAGAAAGAGAGAGACAAAGAGAGAGAGACAGAGACAGACAGACAGACAGACAGACAGACAGACAGACAGACAGACAGACAGAGAGAGCACAACTGCCACTGCCACATCATCAAGATTTGCATTATTTATGTTGCTTTCACTATTTATTACATTATGTTTCCATCTCTAAGTAAATATTTTTGAACAGTTCTGTGGTGTGAACCTACATCTGTTACAGTCACTATCTTGTTATCAACTCTGGATACAAGATAGGTGGCATGTGAAAGGAAAATTAAAAGTACAATGAAATCTATTTTGTTCAAGCCCCCACACTGCCCCTCTTGCATGCTCTAGTTATCTCAATTAGCAGGCCTGTATACACCATTCTGGCTTGCCTTTTCAGTTTGTTGCATTACCATAGATCACCTTAGGCAAGAGTTTCAATACAGAACTGGAATGATCCAAACCTGCAATTTACAAATGATCTCCTAAATGAAACAAAGTAAAATGATAGAAAATTATTTAATAGGCTGAACAGATATGTAAATTTTGCAATAAATTGGGTACATATTTTGAGTTGCTTTTGCAAATCTGCAGCTGGAAGTTTTAAGCCATTTTTCAATCTAATTTTATTAAATACTGTAAAATGACTAGTTTCAAGTTCTTTAAAGTCGACTAACATGCTCATGATGTAAATGATGCACACACACACACACACACACACACACACATATATATATATATATATATATATATATATATATATATATATATATATATATATATATATATATATATATACACACACACTCAATAGAAACTAAAAATATTTCCAAAATACTTTCTGTGAAATAAAATTAAAGCAAAATGCATAGCTTGAATCTAAATCTCTGATCATACTGTATATATGTTAATTGTTAACTGCCACTTACAACCACTCTCCCACCAAAACAAGCATTTAACCAAGTTGTAAAACCATGTGGCAAGTTTAAATTCAGGTGGCTTTTTAGATCTTACAACTTAGTGTATACAGTAGTTCCAGTGAGACTGGTCCCACAACTCTGCCATTTACACCAAGGTTCACTAGAGCCCACGTGGCCTTGGAGTGGAATAACCAAAGGTAACTCCAACACAAAAGATTACTTCAGTTAGATCTGGTCAGGGAGGCTTTTGTAATAGATTAGATAAATGGCCCCATTATTTCAGAGTTCTTCACAAAAGAGGCATTCACTCATTTTAGAGGCTTATGTCAGAAAATAGTTGGTTTATTTAAACTATATCTGAGGGTCTGCACCAGTAAGTACATTTCTATGGTCTGCACCAGTAAGTGTAGGTGTCCAAGTATGGGTCTGAATCAAAAAGTGTCTATTTCCAGGTGAGGGTCAGAACCAATAAGTGTCTATGTACAAGTGAGGGTTTGCACCAGTAAGTGTCTATGTCCAAGTGAGGGTCTGCACCAGTAAGTGTCTATGTCCAAGTGAGGGTCTGAACCAGTAGGTGTCTATTTTCAAGTGAGTGTCTGCACCAGTAAGTGTCTATGTCCAAGTGAGGGTCTGAACCAGTAAGTGTCTATTTCCTAGTGAGGGTCTGAACCAATAAAGGTCTATGTCCAAGGAGGGTCTGAACCTGAGTCTATGTCCAAGTGAGGGTCTGCACCAGTAAGTGTCTATGTCCAAGTGAGGGTCTGCACCAGTAAGTGTCTATGTCCAAGTGAGGGTCTGAACCAATATGTGTCTATTTCCAAGTGAAGTGAGGGTCTGAACCAATAGGTGTCTATTTCCAAGTGAGGGTCTGCACCAGTAAGTGTCTATGTCCAAGTGAGGGTCTGCACCAGTGTCTATGTCCAAGTGAGGGTCTGAACCAGTAGGTGTCTATTTTCAAGTGAGTGTCTGCACCAGTAAGTGTCTATGTCCAAGTGAGGGTCTGAACCAGTAAGTGTCTATTTCCAAGTGAGGGTCTGAACCAATAAATGTCTATGTCCAAGTGAGGGTCTGAACCTGTAAGTGTTTAGTCCAAGTGATGGTCTGAACCTGTAAGTGTACATGTCTAAGTGAGGGTCTGCACCAGTGCTATGGAATTGGTTCTTACACAAATATGACTGGCTCCTGACTGCAAAATATTAGTAATGTTTTTTGTAAAATTAACATTGTCGACAGTTAAGACTAGATATTTTTAAGTTAACACTGCAAAAGGTTAACTAGAAAGCAGAAAGTTAATGCAGAAAGCCAATACAGTAGAAAGAAAGTTAACACTGCAAAAAGTTACCTACAGAAAGTAGAAAGTTAACACTGCAGAAAATCAACTATAGAAAGTAAAACGTAACACTACAGAAAGTTAACTACAGAAAGAAGAAAGTTAACATTGTATACAGTTAACACTGTAGATGGATAACTGCAGAACGAATGAAGTTAACACTGTAGAAAGTAGAAAGTTGAGACTATAAATTTAAAACTGAAGTTAAGAAACAGTTTATTAAAATTATGTTAGGAAACAAGTGTTGATTGTGCAGTAATTGGTTTTATGTTGCAACCAATGCTGATAATCTAGTCACCATTAAATAAAATACATTATCCAATGGACACTCCAATCACTTAAGGTCCCACAAACATGCAAACTGATTTCAATTCAGTCCTGTTTAAAAAAATATGTTTTTAAAAAAATGATTTCCACAAATATTTTCATGGTTGTAATATTTCATCCTATTTAGTTTACGAATTTAATTGGGGATTTTTGTAGTTAACTTTGTACTCTTTCTATTTACTATTACTTAATTTTAGTACTTCCCGTGGAATTATTGGTCCCTCTAGTCTTAAAAATGATGGATGGAATTTGCAGCTTTTGGTTTTTGTGCTGTTTGCTATTTTAACCAAATGGCCATTATCAGAAAGTATGATGCTGTAAAGTTGGAGTTTAAAACCATTTTTCAGTGCAAAAAAGGCATGTCAGTAATATTAACTTGAGGAGGAAGAAGCCAGAAAAAACCCGGTATGAATAAATTTTGTATGGGAAGCTACCGGCATCTTTCTTAAATATTCACTTTGGCTGAGACTCAAAACCACACCAAAGAATTGAGATGGCAGCAATCATACAATTGATCACTTTAGACCATTCTGCCACCTGGGACCAGAAGAAAATATGATATGACATCATTACAGATCTGGGCAGGGCTCAAAGTTATAAAATAATATAGTAACACTAATTTTAAATCTGGGAAGGGCATAAAAGGTATACAATAATATTGCAACACAAATTACAGATCTGGAAAGGCCCTAAAAGGTATAGAATAATATTGCAACACAAATTACATATCTGGGCAAGTCTTGTTCATAAAAAAAACAACAATATGGCAACACAAATTATTGATCTGGGAAGATTTTGTTCATAGAAAACAATATGGCAACCCAAATTATAGATCTGGGCAGGACTTGTTCATAAAAAACAATATGGCAGCACAAATTATAGATGTGGGAAGGACTCATTCATAGAAAACACTGGCAATGCAAATCACAGATCAGGGAAGGACTCATTCATAGAAAACAATATGGCAATGCAAATCACAGATCGGGGAAGGACTTGTTCATAGAAAACAATATGGCAATGCAAATCACAGATTGGGGAAGGACTCATTCATAGAAAACAATATGGCAAAACAAATCACAGATCGGGGAAGGACTCCTTCGTAGAAAACAATAGGGCAATGCAAATCACAGATCTGGGCAGGACTCGTTCATAGACAACAATATGGCAATGCAAATCACAGATCTGGAAAGGACGTGTTCGTAGAAAACAATAGGGCAATGCAAATCACAGATCTGGGCAGGACTCGTTCATAGAAAACAATATGGCAATGCAAATCACAGATCAAGGAAGGACTCATTCATAGAAAACAATATGGCAATGCAAATCACATATCTGGGAAAGACTTGTTCATAGAAAACAATAGGGCAATGCAAATCACAGATCTGGGCAGGACTCATGGGTAGAAAACAATATGGCAATACAAATGACAGATCTAGCAAGGCTTATAGGTACAAAATAATATGGCAATCAACTGAAAGGTTTTTTCAATTTGGTGTTACTGCATGTAATGTTTGTAGTTTTAAGTGGTGACATATATTAAAAAAAAGAATATGGTAAAATAAAACTGGAATGATAAGAACACTGGAATAAAGTAGTATTTTATCCAGTTTTCTTAGATGGATGGGGCTCTTAACATGTACTAGATCACTGTTTTCTTTTTATTTTTGGCATATAATGGCCTATGCATGGCGACCAATATAACTGGTGGAGGAAGAAACCAGAATACCCCAAGAAACCCTACTGGAGAGCTATGAAGAACACAAAATGGTTTAATCCAGAAGCAAACTAATACCAACAAAGGTGATATGTCCATGATAGGTAAAGGTTTTAGACCAGTCTGCCACCTGTGGCAACTGTTTGCTTTATAAAAACAGATATAGGTTGACATATGACACCTGGTCCAGTCAGTAGTAGGTAAGGACAATAATGGCTGTCTTATTAGATGGGGGTAATGACCACTGTATACCATTGTCTCTGCAGCAGTGGGTAATGGCTGATGTATAAGTCATCTCAGTTTGAGATGACTACTGCATAAGGGGCGGCCTTAGTAATGACTGATGTATAATGACTGGCACACTGCATAAAAAGAATGAGTAAATACAATTCAAAACAAAATTTGGATCAATTTAGAGTTCTCTGCATTAAGCCAAACTATTTTTTTCGGGCAGTACTTCATAGATGTGAGCTAAATCATGGCATCAGTATTTCACAATGAATGTTGTGAGAGTGCAGGTAATATTATACAAAGGCTCCACTTGAATTAAGAAAGAATTAGTAATATTAATATATTTACCATCAACCTTATAAGCAGCATGTGTAACAATATGAGATTGCAAAGTTTTCTCTATCAAAACTTAAATATGTATATATATACACACATGCAATTGCCTTACTGTATTTAACATCACCTAGGCACTTGATTGGGACTTAGAAAACTTGGCTAAATTTCAAAATCTGTAAAAATTAAAAATTAAAAACAAAGAAAAATCATAAAATACTAGCACATCAAAACTGACCCAGCCTCTTAGGAAAATATTGAGGGACCATTGATCCCATATAAATTCCTGAATCAAAAATCCATCATTTATGAGGTCCCTCTTCAAATTTATAAGCTATGCAATTTACGATATGAACACAACACACATAATTATTCTACATAAAAATATAAATGCATCTCAAAAAAGAAGGCACACTAAGAAAGAAATGAAAATGTGATGAATTATTATTTCTTTTTCTTTCTGAGAACTTTATTTTTTTTAATGTTCAAGAAATTTACTTTTTACAGAATACTTTTCTAGGTAAATAACTGTATGTACAGCTTATTATACATGAAATATTTTACTTGTCATGATGACAAATGTTTTGAAATAAGGAGGAAAAAAAATTTACATTAGAATGTTTTTTTGCCAAACAAGATGAACAAGTTCTAATGATAGACAGAACAGTCCTATAAGCATTAATGATTTAGCATAATTTTATTTCTGGTGATGCATTACGATGCTTGATGCTTGAGACAAGTTACCTTTAGTAGCACAACATAGGTGACATTCTCGCCAGGTACAACCCATTAGGAGCAACCTTGTAAACAACTTTTCTGCCTTGAACTTCACTGCCGAACACTGGAATTTTGTTTTCCACAATGCATCAAATGCAGTAGTATATAATCCAACCAGGAACATAGCAAGGTTAAAGGTCAAAGGAAAGATTCCAATACATGTATATAGTGTTGTCAGTTTGTTTCACCTAAACTAGGCCAAAACACTTGACAAATGTTGGGTGATCATGCATTCCCTGTATTGATAAGGAAATGCTATGTGCACTCTCAAAGTGAACTTTTACAATATTGTATTCATATACAAGGTAATCATTATGAACCTAGATTTATAGTTATCTATACACTGTATGTACCCAGATGGTAGTTATTCATAAGCAATATATACTATGATCTACACTTGTACATAACTAGATCAACAGTTATAAGTAATTTATACCTAGATTTACAGTTATACATAAGTATTTTACACCTAAATCTACATTTATAAGTAATATACTTTTAGATCTACAGTTATAAGTAATTTACACCTAGATCCACAGTTATAACTAATTTACACCAGGTCCAGTTATAATATACACCTAGATCTACAGTTATAAGTAATTTACACCAAGATCCAGTTATAATATACACCTAGATACACAGTTATAATATACACCTAGATCTACAGTTATAAGTAATTTACACCAAGATCCAGTTATAATGTACATCTAGATACACAGTTATAATATACACCTAGATCTACAGTTATAAATAATTTACACCAAGATCCAGTTATAATATACACCTTGTTATACAGTTATATATAAGTAATATATGTACCTAGTTAAAATAATGTACACCTAGATCTACAGTTATAAGTAATTTACATCTAGATCTACAGTTATAAGCAATATACACCTAGATCCACAGTTATAATATACACCTAGATCTACAGTTATAATATACACCTAGATCCACAGTTATAATATACACCTAGATCCACAGTTATAATATACACCTAGATCCACAGTTATATATAAGTAATATACACCTAGATCTACAGTTATAAATAATATACACCTAGATCTGCAGTTATAAGTAATTTACACCTATATCCACAATTATAAGTAATTTACACCTATATCCACAATTATAAGTAATTTACACCTATATCCACAATTATAAGTAATTTACACCTAGATCAACAGTGATACATAAGTGGTTCTTTCCAGTGATTTTCCTGTTTCTTCCTCCACCATTAATACTGGTGGCCATGTATAGCCTATCATGTGCTGAACAATGGCCTTAAGCCCAAAAACAACCAACCAACCAACACCTAGATCAACAGTTATACATAAATAATATACACCTAGATCTACAGTTATACATAAATAATATACACCTAGATCAACAGTTATACATAAATAATATACACCTATATCAACAGTTATACATAAATAATATACACCTAGATCAACAGTTATACATAAATAATATACACCTAGATCTACAGTTATATATAGATAATATACACCTAGATCTACAGTTATACATAAGTAATATACACCAAGAGCTAAAGTTATAAATAATATACACTAAGATTAACAGTTGCTTATCAACGATTCTGCCTTGTTCATTCCAGTTATCAGCAGATGACCATTTCTAGCCATACTAAACAATTGTTAGGCAACTGATGTCGTGTAAATATTTTTATTATCTATTTAAAAAACCTAATTTTGTTAATTTTAAGCCTGGAGGACTTGTAGTTAAATTGGTAAAGTTTCAAACTTATGATTCAAATTTAAAAGTTTCAGTATCTACCCAGATCCACTTAGATCAGCTACTTTGGTGTGTCCTGGGCAACAGCTTTTCGTTCGATGTTTCTTCTGCATGATGTAAAAAATGATGTGTTAAAAGCTCTGTAAAACTAAGAAAACTTGATATAACATCATTTTTCTTCCATCTGTCTGTCTGTCTGCCTTCTCTCTCCCTATGCATAAGAGTCTTCTTATCAGACAGAGAAATACATTAGCCTGGAATCTAATTCAAACTGCCCACATTCCATTAAAAATACCATACCATACAAGTGGAGAAGAAATTTCTATATGTAATGGTAAATACCCTGCACACAAGGATAAATCAAGACTGGGAAAATCCGCCTCCTGCTTTGAGCTAATCAAGTTTTTCATGAAATTTCACAAAATGCTCAAAATTTTTCTTCATATATTGACTGTATTTAAAGTTCAAATGAACAGATATATAACATCAGTAAAAAAAAATGCAGAAATCATGGATTACCCTGATCAAACTTTTCTACAGTTAATTTTATTGGATTACTAAAATACATTTAATGACTAATACTGTACAATTATTGACCTTTCTTAAAGTGAATATAAAGCTTTATGAAGAAGTAAAAATTATACAGACTTGTCAATGTCAAATGTGTTGAGTCTTAGAAACTTTGTATTTACTGAAACAAACACATAATTGATGAAATACACAATTTATTGCAAAAGATTATAAAGGAGGCTAATTTCAAAATAGCTGTTTCATCTGCTTGATGTCGAAAATAGTGTGTTTGAATATGACTATAAAGAACCCTGAAGTCAAAACAGTGTAATTATATCACATTTCTTTCTAATCCTGTGGCTAAAGCTGTACCTGTCACTTTTTGCTGATTATGCCAAGTTAATAACTCTATAGCAGAATATTAAAACTGCCGATACCAATCATGGGACTGATTAAGCCTTTTATCACTGCAGACCAAAAAAAATGGTAATGGGGAAGTAAGTCCATAAACACTATGGACTTTTTTGCTGTCAGATGCAGTGTTCTTCTTGAACGTTATAGTTATATTACTTATAGTACGACTAAATAACTTTTGGGGTACCTCTAATAACTTCCATCTTGTAATGTAGATGTTATATTTGGATGATTTCATGAGTTTAGCTTGTATACAACTAGAAATATCGAACAAAGTAGGAACTTTTAACGTGTTTTCGAATGCTGAAATTTGTATCCAAAATGGTGGAGTTTGAAGAAATTTCAGAGGAGAGTAATTTTGATCTGGTAAATTTGGATGAAAATGAGAGAAGACGTCTGGAGAGACAATGGAATGCACTTGTGGGTAACAGTGGTGACGGTGACTATGAAGAGGACTTAGAAGGTTTTGAACCAGTGGAATTGTACACTCATGTGATTTTGTTTGGAGAAGCTGGAAAACCAAAGAGATTTGTTTTAGTTTTCTGACAGAGTTGGGCACACCAAAGTGTTAGATGGCTCCAGGAAAGCTTCAGAATATTTTCAAATATTCTATTCAGATGAAGTTTCTTGAAAAATTGTCCGTTTAACGAACTTCAATGTGATGATCAAACGTGGCAGAGGCAATATAGGTGTGTGGAGAGATCTTACCTTGGAGATCATTTTGGTTCATTTTATAGAATTTTATAAATTATGGAAACCATGAAAGAAAAATTTGTGTTGCTACTATGATTATTCACTTGAACATCTAGGGTCAATTGAACAAGTTTTGAGAACTTTCTAAGTTTTCTAAGAGGTAATAAAATAATTACTTGTATTTTACCTGTTGTTACCTGTTTGCACCTGCATTTTAACAGTTGTAATAGATATGCACATTTTAATGAATTAGTCATAAAATTTGATTTTTAACCTTGATTTTGACACCTATTCCAGCCAGATATCTTTAACATTGGCAAAGTTATTTTGTTTCAAAGTTCACAAGTCATTTTGCTTTACAACTCTAAAGTTACTTAGTGTTGAGGACTATGCCTACAAAGTTACTTAGTGATGAAAGGGTTAATTCATTATTTGTTTTATACAAATGACTGTTTCAGAAACAAACCTATAAGTTTAATGAAAGCAGGTATTTTTCCATGGGAGTTATAACAAAGTTGTTTATGCGGCAAGTTAATTTGAACTTTATACAAAAATAAACAGAAACCGGACAAGAAGTACATTGCTATTTATAGAAAACAACACTCACACAAAAATAAAACTAGAAAAACTTTAAAACACTTATAAAACTTATGTTTTGCCAATTCAAGATATAAATGAATGAAAATGTATTAAGCTAGTCTTTTAACTTAAGTTCAATGATGCAGATTGCCATTACTAGATTTAAAAATTGACTAAAAAAATGTAAATAACGATAGCTCAATAATAATCAAAATTAATAATATGCTTGATTTAAGACTAAAGTTAGATATCACTGTACACTGGCTGCAACTATTACTGTAAGCAAAGTTGAGGTAGGTTGTATTTAAGCAACAGTAACATATTTCTCTTCTAACAATCCATGACAATCCAGAAAAATAGGGCCTGAGCCACTAAACAACTACTGGTTTGAAGCTGATGCAGAAAAATAAAGTGTCTAGTTAATTTTGCCAAGTATGGGAACTGAAACCTGTGAGCATTTCACCAGCTGTATGTGTCTTCTTCTCATGGCAACAGAGGGCTGGCCAATAACAATTCAAGCATGGTGTCATCCATGTGGGCTGTTTCATTGATGGTATGGACAGGTTTGTCACAAGACACAGAAAACAAATCCCAGAGATGCTATGTTGATGTTCCAGTGGCATTTGTTTAAGTTTCAGTTTTCCTTTTTTTTGGTTGGAGTTTTTCCTGCTTGTTAGATGACAACTATGATGCACTCTGCTCTAAGCCATTTTTTTTAATCTGGTCACAAGTAATTCTTTGCTGAATAAGTGATGTATGAATTGTGGATCCAATACAGTGGCCAAGACAAGTTTCTTGCTGCTGGTAATGACCATAAATGGGCCTAACATGCCCACAATATTGTTAATCAAGATCCACTGTTGTCCTGTAAGGCTGGCAGGTCATAGAGAGTAGGGTAAGCCCCCAAGACTTGTTTTCATTCATAAAACGAAACCAACATATTGCATGTAAAATTCCAGTGTCTCTGGACATCCTGAATGAGTTATTTTTCCTGCTGCACTTCAAGCTGCTGTTGTGCCAGGATATTGTGCTGAAACTGCTGACCATGGATGTGAGACCACCAAAACATCAATGACAGCTCTTGTGACAGAATGCCATTACTGACAACAGGCTGCAGCATGTATGCAAAGTAGCTTATGCTGTCAATTTCAGCCAGACAAATTACTTTAACCATGTTTGTACCTCAATCACAAAGAAGAACATGGATATGAGTTTTGGGAATGTTCTATTTGTCCAGTTTGCTCACCAAATATTCTCCTAGGTGTGATTCATTGAGAGGTGTTGCTGCTAAAATCACCTGTTTCCAACGAAAGTCTTTCATCTGCCTTAAGACTCAACAAGGCTATGCCAATGGATGGATCTGATCATGCCCACATGGCTGGATAGATGGATGCATGCACCACACTGTTAGTCTGCACTGAAGCAGCTGGGGTATCAGCTGGGGTATCCTGGCTAATGTCGATTACACTGGCATGCCAATATTAATGCTGCATAATTTGTACGTCAGTGTTCAGCTGCTTCAGTGTGTCACCTATTTGTTGATTAACAGTGTTGCAGAACTGGTTAAAGAAGGGTTAATTAAAGTGAGTGGTAGTTTTGTAGTAGTTGGGAATTTAGCTAGTTATCTAATCTGCCCTGCTATTTGCTAATGTGTATGCTATTAGTTCAACAGCCACACAAGGCCTCATTGTCTGGTTGGATGCTGTGACTGGAATGATTGCATGAATGGCATTGAGAATTTGTTGTGTACAGACAATCAATAGTTGCTTAGAGTAAGTGTGTTGAAAAGTATTTACTTTTAAGAATATATCATCTTTCAATTAACCCCCAAATCAAATGTTTATTCCTTAATTTCCACTTTTTAATTCTGGTTTAAAATTCAAGCCATGTCAAAATGAATGTAATTAATTTATATTTTGAAAATTTGTTTACATCGGCACCAATTATTTTTGGATTGTTCCAATAATTGATCCGATGTGTATGGCAAACTCTTCAGTTTTATCTTCATTAAAAAGACAGTCACAAAACCATAGAAGATGACCATGTTCCAAAAGTTGAATAATTTTCTAAATAACTGTGTTAGTACGATGTGGCTGCTTTGAAGGAGGCAATGGAAGATATTTTTATTTTTAATAACATGGGCATTAATTTATCAACTGTTCAAAAAGGGTTGTGGATGATGGGTACTGCATTTCTTATCACTTGGCTGAAATCACCAAAAAGATACTTATCAAATACAAATAGAGTTATCAGACATGTCTGAATGAAATGTTGCAGGTGATAGAACAAGAAATTACTTTTTTTTTTAATAAAATATGAGATAATGTAGTTTTGGATCAAAGAAAACAAGCACAATCTACAAACAGCTCTAGAAAGTTGTAACTGTCATCCAGGTACCTGTGCCTAACAGGGCTGGTGTTACTGGACATTTTTACTCTCCAAACTGCAGCCAAAACTTGTGGAACACTAGCATACCAGCTGTTCATGATCCAGTACCTCATGTATCCATCTACTCAATGACAATTCTTCATGACGGACTCCAGACTGATCCTCCAAACAAGCCAATTTAGCTGCATGCAATTTTTCCCTGAATCCCCTATCAAAGATTTGCCAAGGGGTAGATGACTTGAAAGACACTATGTTATTGGAAGTCCAGTTTTCCAGGGTATGATAAACATGTACAATTGAATAAAAAAATGGCACTTAAAAAATCTGACAATTAAGAATGATTCATAAGGTTAATGGGACATACCATACAATAATTAATTCATTAATAAGGAAATTCGTTTTACAACATGCTAAATATTCAGAACTTTTTTTAAAAAAAAACTTTAATAGTATACTACTTAGTAGACAGGAGAGTGACCAATATGTGTTTGCTTACTAGGCTGACCAATAGGTGTTTTATTTTCTGTTGATCAATAAGTCTTTTCTTATTAATGTCCCCAATACATGTGTTTTCTTATCAGGAAGCTAAGAAACTGACCCAAGCTCTGGGCTTATTCTGCTCACCAATAGGTGTTTTATTATTAGACTAACCAACAGGTGTTTTTTTATCAGTACCTCCAGAGACTGAACAAAGGCATTTGCTTACCTAGTTGACCCACAGGTGTTTTTTTAGAGTGACTAATATGTGCATTCTAGTCAGACTAATCAATAGCTGTTTTCTTATTAAAATGACCAAAGGTGTTTTTCTTAGTAGACTGACCAACATGTGATTTTCCTTAAATTGACCAAAGACATTTTCTTATTAGGTTGACCAATAGGTAATTTCTTATTACACCCTACCTGACACCATTAGAGAAATCACTTGACCTATCTTGACAGCTGTATTGCATAGGCTGACCAACCCCTCAACCAAACAATGCTGGACCCTGGTCTTTAAAATCATCAAATACCATTGTAACCAGGGTCAACAGGCCTGATTGGTACACTGCACACGACATGCCCTGATAATTAATTTCCAATGAGAGTTAAAGATTTAATTTAAACTACATAACTGTTGCAATCATGCTAATTGATCAATCTTTGTATGAATTTGTAATAACTGCCAAACTTTGATTAAACCATATCACACAGCATGGGAACAAATCATTTTATGAGTACATGTAATCTGGATCCCTGATTTTATCTTATTTCATGACAATGTGTGACTATTTTTGTGTTATTTCAGTCCACTCTGTTTCATCTTATTTCAATCCACTCTGAGTCTGATTTTATCTTATTTCAGTACAATGTGTGACTGTTTTTGTGTTATTTCAGTCCACTCTTTTGCTGATTTCATCTTATTTCAGTCCACTCTGTTGCTGATTTCATCCTTTTTGAATCCACTCTGTGGCAGATATCATCTTATTTCAATCCACTCTTTGGCAGATTTCATCTTATTTCAATCTTCTGTGTCTGATTTTATCATATTTCAGTACACTGTGTGCCCTTAGTTGTCTTATACATGTATACTGTGTACCTGATTAAGTGTTCTATTAGTAAACTGTTTGCTGGTACTGCCTTATTTCAGTATACTATAAGGCTGAGAGTCTCATTTTAATACACTGCATGGCTGATTTTCTCCTATCAGAACAGTACTCTGCCAGGCTGATTTGTCTTGTTTCAGTTACTTCGGTAGGACATTTTTGTCCTTTCTTTTCTGACAGATTATGTCATCAACACTGGCAAAAACTTAACAGATCTATCAGCACTAAGAGAATGCACAGATTTCAGATACAAAGATATCAGCAAGATTTAAAATCTGTTGCATACAAAAAGCCAACAAGTTCATGACAGCAAACATGCAAAAACACATTTAAGTTTGCATATTGCTATACTGAAATCTATCTAAAAGATGTCAAAAAAGAAACTTCAGTGCCAAGATGCATTACATTTAAAGCTTGATAGGGACAGACAGAGATGGATGCATTTTGTCTTTGGAAGTCATCATTTTATTTTGGCAATTTACAGCAAACATAAATTTAGATCATGAATTTCATGTTGACAAATACCAGTAGTAATCCATCAAAGGAAGAAAAAGTACAAAGCTATATATATATATATATATATATATATATATATATATATATATATATATATATATATATATATATATATATATATATATATATAGTCACACATTGTCATGAAATAAGATAAAATCAGGGATCCAGATTACATGTACTCAATGCTATATATATATATATATATATATATATATATATATATATATATATATATATATATATATATATATATATATAAAAGCAAAGAAGCATTTACTGAGGTGAATATCCTATTGAGAACCCATGAATGTCAAACCTCAATATGACAACATGATAATGAGTCACCATGATGAAATGAAACAAAAAGAGAATACATCAACTTACACTTATTTGATTTGATCTTGCAGTGAAACAAAAAGAGAATACATCAACTTACACTTTTTCGATTTGATCTTGCAGTAAAACAAAAATACATCAACTTATATAATGGCGATTTGATCTTGCAGATCTTGTAACTTTCGCCAAAATGTCATGTTCAATGAACATGAATGTCAGACACAATAACACCATCAGATCAAGGTCCACAATCTATACACATGTATATGTTCCTGGTTACTTCAACCCTTTACTTGTAATGGACATATGTAAAATAGGCATCTAACTGACAGAGACTACTGACATAGAAATGCTGCTTAAATTGTTGTATGCCAGAAATGTCATTTTTAACACAGCAGCAAATAATATTAACTTGCTCCATATGCAAATAAACATGAAAGAAGGTGTCAACAATAGTTTCTGTGATGATTACTGAATAATTAACTGTAAGGGATTCAATTCAAGTTCCATTGTACTAAAATGGCTTCCCTCTCCTCAAGTGTTATAAATGTCATTTTTAAGAATTACTACAGAATACATGGATATATACATGAATCTACACTTCAAGGATGTTTGTTTTGGTGAAATGGATCAGGTTACTATTCCAAACACTTTGCCTAATCAACAGCAGGTATTGGTGGCATTTTGATGGCTATTACAAAAGAAATGTACACCAGCAAAGAAAGTGCATTACCTCCTGTTAATGCTCACTAAACCTGGCCCACTGGATTTACCAGATGCCTGTTATGTAATTTATTACACAAATTGAATAACACTTTATGTCACCAGCTGTTTACAGCAAGTGGTACATTACACCTGATTCATGTTTGGTAGGTCTAATGGGCCACAGTTTATAATTACATTTACCTCTCCAATACAAAGGTGTTGTGATCAATGCAGTAGTGTAACATTACAGGTAATTAGTTATGACATTGTTAATAAATAAATATACACAGTGTATAATTCTAAGATATATGTAGGGCATGATAATGCTTTAGTATATAATACTAATTATTTATGTGCATGGTATGTAATTATTAATATAAATTTGACTAATGATGTGTGTGCGCTTTTTCAGAAAAACCTGGCTCAATCATCAATGTACAAGTAATTGACACTCAACCAATAACCACAATGCCAACACATTCATTCACAGTCTGGAAAAATTAAAATGTAAGCAGCAAATAAAGGAATCCATTCTATGTAAGTTGAGAAAATCCCCCACAGGACTCATGTTGATGGTTAATGGTCACAAAGGACTCCATGTCAATGGTCCAGGTCCTCACAGGACTCCATGTTATTTATGGTCCAGGTCCTCACAGGACTCAAGGTTAATGGTACAAGTCCCCACATAACTCAATGTTAATGGTTAAAGGCCCCACATGGCTACATGATAATGGTTGAAATCCCCAAATGACTCCATGATGATTGTCAGAGTTCCCACAGGACACCATGCTGATGGTAAATGTCCCCCACAGGACACCATGCTGATGGTAAATGTCCCCCACAGGACACCATGCTGATGGTAAATGTTCCCCACAGGACACCATGCTGATGGTAAATGTTCCCCACAGGACACCATGCTGATAGGCAAAATCTTGTTTCAAGTTTGATATGAAACATATTCTAGGACAAAGTCTTAAAACTTCATACAATGCAATTAGCCACAAAGTTTCCAACAAATTTCAATTACACCTGCTACAGATGCCTTTGTAATTTAGGGAATTATATAATTATGCACAGTGACCTGCCATCCAACCTCTCAGCAATGTTAAAGTGCTATCATTTATGGCCTTGCTGGTGATGCCATATTAATGAGCAACACCTGTATTTATCTCACCTGTGAAGCAATGATAAAGTACCAAGCTTTATTGTCTCATTAGTGAAGCACATGCAAAACAACTTTTTCTACAGCATTGGTATCATTGTAGCTGGCATGAAGTGTTTGCATTAGGTCTATTCTTTGACAGCCTATCTGCATGACTGGTGGTTTTATTTTAACCAGTATTTATCATCAAACTTAGTAACTGTAACCTATTTTTGTTTGTGCACCAGTGATTGAGGGAGGTAATTTTGGAAAATGTTTTGTGGAGAATTCCAAGAAATGTTCACAAAAAATTGCTTTACTAATGGTCTAAAGAGAACAGTAAATAACTGTATTTGCATTCAATGATCAGCAAGCTGAAAATAGTACAGATTTCTGAAAACCAAATTTTACTTTGGTTTGATGCCAATGCAATCAAAACTAGGGGAATAAACATCAAACAATAGCAAGAAAGAATGTGTAAACACTTGTGTTGAAGAAAATCAGCCACCTGTGTTTTTTTATTACTGAAAGAAATTATGACTCAATGGAGTGGGGGAATTCTTTCAAGTTCATTCAAAGGTTGTTGGTTGGTGGATAGTGTGGTTGGGTAGTAGGATGGTTTGGTGGGTTGGTTAGTTGGTGGGTTGGTTGGTTCTAATGGTAATTTTATCACTTTACTGGATATATCAGAACATAATGAGGTTGCCGACACAAACTTGGCTGGGTAGGTATTGATCCTGCACTCACTGATTATCAAACTTACTCTCTATCAATTACTCTATGACTTTATTACAAATTCAATTTTCAGATTGTTTATCAACTTTGACACAAAAATTTAAAAATACAGCTTGGGCTGACCTGAATGGTACACTGGTTTTTCACCCTCTTTATATTACTGAAAGTAAAACAAGTTTGTATGGCCTAATGTTATCCATTAAAGACCATGTCAGTAATAATGCCCAATATGGTGTGATTGTTAGATAGGCACTCTGACTGGTTATATTTAATACTGCCTACTGTAATCTGAATCTGACCATGATTGGGGAACCAGACAATTTTTTTTATCATACATTTTAGTCCATATCCAGTAGGCACTTTAAAATATTGGGATAAAATAAAAAGCATTTAGTGAGTATGATTTCTAGTACTATTACCTAAAAGCTAAATGAAAACTGGACTATCAACATTCAGAAAGTCTGCAAGGTTTTATTTCTTTTCAAATGTGTAGTAGTTTATTTGTGAGATAAATTACATAAGTGTCAGTGGAATGAAAATAATGTTCATTTGGAACTGGAAACAAAGCTATTTTTTCTTAAAGAAGCCTTAATCTTGTACATTACTTTAAATCTTACAAAGAGCTTCCATGATTAGGTGACAAATTCGCTCTATAAATTTCACAAAAGATTTTAAATAAATCACTTTCTCTACCAGTCTGAGGAACCTATTTTGCTTCCAGTTATTTTACGTTGTTGTTGTGGGTCTTAATGCCATTTTCAGCACACAATAGGCTATACATGGCAGCCAGTAGTAATGGTGGTAGAAGAAACTAGGAAATCACCGGAAAGAACCACTGACCCATGAGAAACTACTGGAAAGCTTTCTCACATATCCACATATGCCAAATCCTAGACTCAAACCCATGAAGACAGAGGTGAGATGGCAGTGATCTGTAACTGGCATCACTTTAGACCACTCTGCCTCTTTCATTTATTATTCAAACATAATATCAACAAACTAGCATATACAGATTCTTATTTAAGAAAGTTTAATGATTAGAAATCACATTACAATGAATGCATACCATAATGATTAATAACACTTTTTCCCCATCTCATGTAACCACATACTATAAAGGTTATCTCCCCGTTTTGATGCTGAGAGCTGTTTTGGAAATGCATTCTTTCTACCAATATGAAAGCATCATATAAAACACCATAATAATTCCACACATTTTAAGTGATAGGAAGATGCTACACGTGGAAGGCATTAAGTTATGATATTCTAGACAAGTCGTGGCAGATGCCCATTAAGAATAATGGCATCACAAAGTGATTAGCAACAGAAATTTTAATGCTAATTTAACTTAGAAAAAGAGGGAATGTGTAGATGTACAGATCAATGTTAAATAAGATCATGGATTTTGTTTCACTTTTTAATATTATGATGACTGAATGAAATATTAATAATTTGATGACCAAATGCCATTTTAATATTATGAAGTTTGACTGCCACATTAATAATGCCTAAATGCCATATTAATAATGCCTAAATGCCACATTAATATGAAGCCTCAATGCCACATTAATAAAAATCATATCTAAATGCCACATTAATGATGCCTAAATGCCATAATAATGATGCCTGTATGCCACATTAAAATGATGCCTAAATGCCATATTAACAATGATGCCTAAATGCCACATTAACAATGATGCCTAAATGCCACATTAACAATGATGCCTAAATGCCATCTTAATAAAATGATGCTTAAATGCCATGTTAATGATGCCTAAATGCCACATCAATAATATGATGCCTAAATGCCACATTAATATGATGCTTAAATGCCACATTAATAATATGATGCCTAAATGCCACATCGATAATATGATGCCTAAATGCCACATCAATAATATGATGCCTAAATGCCACATTAATAATATGATGCCTATGATGCCTAAATGCCACATTAATAATATGATGCCTAAATACCACATTAATAATATGATGCATAAATGCCATGTTAATAATATGATGCCTAAATGCCACATTAATAATATGATGCCTATGATGCCTAAATGCCACATTAATAATATGATGCCTAAATACCACATTAATAATATGATGCCTAAATACCACATTAATAATATGATGCATAAATGCCATGTTAATAATATGATGCCTAAATACCACATTAATAATATGATGCATAAATGCCATGTTAATAATGATGCCTAAATAACACATTAATAATAATATTATGCCTAAGCCATCACATTGTAAAGCTTCTGAGAATTTTTGTGAGGGATTCTGTAAAATATATGCTCTCATGCTAGAAAGCATATGGGACCAAGTTTTTGTTTTCACACTTATTGGTTTTCTAATTAAGTTTAATTAAAGGTAAAGGAATAACTGGGCTCAAATAACAACACAACTCTTTGATTACTGTAGATTGGACTGCTTCATTATTTCATGCTGCCTACAACAATGAAATATATAAGTTCTTCTTAAAATGTTTATTTTCTGTTCCAGAAGTATATTTCTGTATTTGTATAGGAAAATATATAAAACCATTTCAGCAATTTCTTAATAAAAATAAATCATATTGCTACCTAGTTTAAGTACATAATCCAAATCAACATAATATACCTACAATTTTCCGGTATATAATTAAAGACTTTTTGCCTTGTCAGAATGCAGGTAAAATATGGCCAGCATGATATCAAGTACCTGATTTATGCCTCCTTTTCTTTAAAAAAAAAACCTCTCCTTGTTTTAAATATCTTTCATTCTCTCTTTTACTGACAGACAACACATTCATTACTCATGTCTGACTTTCTAAGGTTTCCAATCTGGGCAATGCATGCAACAAGAACTTCTTTGTCCAGTGTTTTATTGGTGTATAAATTTTCCTGGGCTGCTAGAAGTTTTTCCTGCATAATCAAGGCTTGTGGTAAAATCTTGAGCTCTCACATAGGCTTTGAAAACAGAATCCCCAGCAAAATAATCATCACTGAGGGAAGCTAGAATCATTATGCAATTTATGAGATGAGATGTGTTTTCACCCAAGGACAAACTGACATTATGTAATGTGCAACTTAATGACCAACTTATGGTATATACAGTTTCCCTTCCCCAAAAAATATATATGTGTATTTCAGCTCACCTGACAATACCACTTGTTTTAGCCAAACACATCACAATTTTCCCCTAAGCAAAAATAAAGCATTTAAATTTTAAAAAATGCCAATGATTTCTGCATCTAATTGAACCAGTTTTGCCCACTATATATATATATATATATATATATATATATATATATATATATATATATATATATATATATATATATATATATATAGGTAAATCACCTATATATTATCACCTACCTACCTTCCAACAAGTGCATTAGGAAGTAGGAAGTGCATCTGGAATGATGCAGATTTTCAGTTATGGTGTAAGAAATAGCACATTTGTTTTCTAGGAGGATGAACAAAAGAATAATTTTTAAGATTTCAGTGATGAACAGAACAGTACTTCTGTTTTCAGTCTGATGTAGATAACAGCATTTTTTGATGTTGTTAGTGATAGTGTATAAAACAGAATTTTTATATTTTCAGCAATTTTGTAAGAAGCAAATTTTGTTTGCACAGTAAAACCTTTCTTTAAAGTCCACTGTGATATAAGACCACCTGTCTTGAGAGACCAGATTCTTAATGCATAGATTTTATTAAATACATTTTGTTAGGACAACTCATAGAAAACCAAGACTGGACAGGAAGTAATCATCTTTCAAGACAGCTATAAGTAATCTGGATAGTATTCTCTGTACCTTCTCACAAGGTAATCTGCCACTGTCAAAACAATTCCCTGCACAAACTTTTCCATACAAATTCAGACATGCATAAATAATACATTGCCAAGATCTAATGGACAAGACTGACATAATATTGTCCTATTTGCAACCTTTGCTGAAGGCAAGTCTTTGCTCTACACCATTAAACAGCTGGAAAAGCATTTCTGCTATTTTGAAACAAAACCTAATTGAAATGAAAGATACTAAGCAATGTAATTAGACAAGTAAATACCTTTACATTATTTTATACATAATAAACACCATCACATGTGTATCAACTCCTAAAATGTCATATTTACCTCATCAGTGTATAACTACAATATTATTATTTTTTTTAAGCAAAATCAATATGACTGGAGGCAGATTTAAAATGTGCCAAAATTTTACCCAAAATTAATTTTGAAGGATGATTATAAATCAAAATGTCTCCTCTTTTAAGTACCCTACCAATCATGTAATTTGCTGAGATACCATATATATTCACATATAAGTAGTATAATGCACCAGCTGATCTGGTAAATCATCTATTCTTCAAACATAAAGTTAATAATTTATCATATTTTCAAAACAATAAAACAAGTACAAGGAAAATGCTGTATATTATTATTATTATTATTATTATTATTATTATTATTATTATTATTATTATTATTATTATTATTATTTTAAGCCTTAAACCTTCATCACTGTTTAATATTGAAACAAATGTAATTCCAAAACAAGCAGTAAAATAATATATTAAAAAATCATAATATGAGGAACACAATTCATTTAAGCTATTTGGTGAAAATGGGGCCTTATATGCATAAGCTGGATTTAGACCTGTTTGGTGAAAATGGGGCCTTGTCTGCAAAAGCTGGATTTAGACCTGTTTGGTGAAAATTGGGCCTTGTCTGCATGAGCTGGATTCAGACCTGTTTTCATGAAAATGGTACCGTTTCTGCATGGGCAGAATTCAGTCCTGTTTGGTGAAAATGGAACCTTGTTGGCATGGGCAGGATTTAGACCTGTTCGGTGAAAAAGGGGCCTTGTTGGCATGGGCAGGATTTAGACCTGTCTGGTGAAAAAGGGGCCTTGCTGGCATGGGCAGGATTTAGACCTGTTTGGTGAAAAAGGGGCCTTGTTGGCATGGGCAGGATTTAGATCTGTTTGGTGAAAAAGGGGCCTTGTTGGCATGGGCAGGATTTAGACCTGTTTGGTGAAAAAGGGGCCTTGCTGGCATGGGCAGGATTTAGACCTGTTTGGTGAAAAAGGGGCCTTGTTGGCATGGGCAGGATTTAGACCTGTTTGGTGAAAAAGGTGCCTTGCTGGCATGGGCAGGATTTAGACCTGTTTGGTGAAAAAGGGGCCATGCTGGCATGGGCAGGATTTACACCTGTTTGGTGAAAAAGAGGCCTTGTTGGCATGGGCAGGATTTAGACCTGTTTGGTGAAAAAGGGGCCTTGCTGGCATGGGCAGGATTTAGACCTGTTTGGTGAAAAAGGGGCCTTGTTGGCATGAGCAGGATTTAGACCTGTTTGGTGAAAAAGGGGCCTTCTTGGCATGGGCAGGATTTAGACCTGTTTGGTGAAAAAGGGGCCTTGCTGGCATGGGAATAGGATTGAGACCTGCATCATTATGACTGCAAGTCCCATGCCCTAACCAATGAGCTTCTGTGGTTTCTCATCCCTCCATAGATAGTTCTGTAATTCTCAAATAAAAAAATATCTGCAACCAAGTCCAATAATCATACTACCAGTAACCAAGCTTTCTTCTGTGATTTTATGTCAAATAATTCCCAAAGAATAAAAGTTGCAAAAAAATATGCATCAATGTGCAGCATTCTCTCAAATAAAAATTTTGTTTTCTGTAAAACTGTGATAAGTGCAAAATGGGAGAAGGGGGAGGGGAATTAACCTTTGTTTTCCCTTAATGTGGCCCCCTGTGTGTGCTGTAATCTGTGGAAAGAGGGAATGTAGATTACAGAAGGTAACAAACTAAATTTGAGCACACTGCCAGATATTTAACTGTAGGTTGTAGACCAGCTGCTGTGGACTAAATGTAAGAATGTAACTGAGTAGTAAGGAACAGCTTACAGAAATAATCAATTGATGCTACTGGTTCAGATGCAGTAACTTTCAACTATACCATGTTTATCCATTTAAAGTCACTGTATTATAAATACCACATATAACCATATAAAGGACCCATATTACACCATCTTTGAGAACCCAATGCTAAACCATATTTACCCATTTAAAGCCACTGTGTTATATCCTGTTTAACAATTCAAAGGCTTTGTCCTTCACTATCTTTAACCATTTAAAGGCCCTGTGCTAAATCAGGTTTACCTATTTAAAGTGTGGTGGCATCTTACCTGTTCATAGTATCTTTTAACATTTGAAGGCCCTGTGCTAAACCCTTATCCTATATACTAGGCCTATCCATTTAAAGCCTAGTGCTATATACCATGTTTACCCATTTAAAGACTCTAAGCTGTGTACTATGTTTAACAATTTAAAGGCTCTATACTGTATACCATGTCTACCCATTTAAAGGCCTTTTCCTATACCATCTTCACCCATTTAAAAGCCCTGTGTTAGTGTAAGTGCATGGCAGCAGAAAAAAACACCAGGTAAAATTGTGTGCAAATGCAACTGGTTGGTAGTTCCCAAACCATAATTCTCCACATATTACCCTGTTTTAGGCCCCCAATTAGGAAGAACCCCCACAGCTTATGGTTTATATCCATCCAGCCCAGATACTTTTTATATCATTAGTAAACTAATGCAAGTACATGTATGATGGTTTAATGCACAAGATGTGCAAATTTTAGCTGGTTGGTATCTTGCATGGTTTGGTTCTGAACCATATTTTTCCATTTTAAGTCCACACAGTGGTATACATACAGCACAGGGTAACCAGTTTCCTGCAACATTATTGTCCTATGTCCCCCAAACCTTGACCTGTGCGCCCCTTTGGGGATACTTTTTTAATCTGTAAAACAAACAAAATTTAAACTTTGTCTACAACTTTTCTGCTATGACTATATGTCCAAAGTCACTGAAGGAGATAAATAAATAAAATGATTCAAATGATTATGAATCCATTTAAAAAAATGTGTTGCTTTGTGGTTTAACACCAATTATCAGCACAAGACAGGCTATATATGGCAGCCAGTATTAGGGGCATTTTTCTCAGATAACCACCCTAGCCAATCCAGAGAACTGAACTGATATGGACAGAGTTTAGATGGCAATGAATGGTAAAAGCAAGGTCCTTTGACCACTCTGCCCCTAAGGCCTTTTGAATAATGAATCCATCAATGAAAACATTCAAATTATGTGAAATTACACCAAGCTGCTAAAGTCTTTTACCTAATGATAGAGGAAACTAATTTATGCAAAGACATATTTTGTCACAGGATTTAAAGATTTATTACTCTGAAAAGAAAAAAAAATGAGTATTTATTGTAATAAGTGTGAACAGTAAAGTTAAATGAGAGCAAGATCTGGAAAGGAAAATTCTATGAGGTATCTTATCAAGGATAATCATATATTCATATATGTTAATATTTTCGTGTGTTTCTTCATTAGATGAAAGTATGTTTATTACAATAATGTAAGTGCCCAAGGTATATATGACAAACTGTCATTAAGCAAACAAGATTATATCTCAAATCTCCTAGTGTATCATGTACTAAAATTTTCATTTTTCCATTTAAAAAGTGGTGACCCCAGATCTGGAGGGCAAGGAACACTGTCCACTGCTCTTGGAATCATAGTTGACAAAGCTTAAAGCAAGGATTCTTAACTAGAACATCCACTGCAAAATACTGACAAATTTAAAACTAAAACATAAAATGAAAAATATGTAAGCAAACTGATATAGGTCACAAAATTTTGTGTGTGTGTGTGTGTGTGCAGATGTGCATAAATGTGTCAAAATTCAAAGTTCTTTTACACACACTGAAACAAAGAATTTAAATTTTCAATCAATACATAATGTGTCATTATAATGTCATTATAATGTCATCAATATGACATCATTTTACACCAGGGTGTATCATAACAATATGAGTTCAAGAAGAAATTAAAAGTATAAAGATCTGGCTGCTGCTTCTTATTAAATAACAAACCAGAACAATTCATAAACAATTTTAATTAATATCATTAATAGTTTCAAGAAAGAAAATTAGGAATTAAATGAAAAGAACACAAGACCTTATAAGATCTATAGAAGACTTGGATTTTCCATTGTGAAAAATTTATGTGATGTCAACAACAGTCTTACTATAAACAATCATTTGCCTACATATCCATTTTCTTTGTGTATTTGATATGTTGAGTCTATGATCTCCAACTGTGCAAATGTTATGAATTTTTAAATACTTGTTCAGCTTTTTATGGGCAAATTAGTGACAGGGTCCTTTGTCCCATGCCTGTCTACAATAAGATACTTTCTTGGGACTACTAAATCAATTAGTGACAGAGTCCCTTGTAACATATGTATCTACAATAAGGCCCATTCTTGGGAGTACTAACTCAATTAGTGACAGGGTCCTTTGTCCCATGCTTCTCTACAAAAAGACCCTTTCTTGGGACTACTAAATCAATTAGTGACAGGGTCCTCTGTAACATGTGTCTACAATTGGGCCTGTTCTTGGGAGTACTAACTCAATTAGTGACAGGGTCCTTTTCTGCATTAGGACTCTCTTTGGAGTACTAACTCAATTAATGACAGGGTCATTTGTCCCATACCTGTCTACATTAGGACCCTTTCTTGGGTGTACTAAATCAATCAGTGACAGGGTTCTTTGTCGGTTGCCTGTCTACATTAGGACCCTATCTTGGGAGTACTAAATCAATTAGTGACAGGGTCATTTGTCCTATGCCTGTCTTCATTGGAACCCTTTCTTGGGAGTACTAAATCAATTAGTGACAGGGTCATTTGTCCCTTGCCTGTCTTCATTAGAACCCTTTCTTGGGAGTACTAAATCAATTATTGACAGGGTCATTTGTCCCTTGCCTGTCTTCATTAGAACCCTTTCTTGGGAGTACTAAATCAATTAGGGACAGGGTCCTTTGTCCAATACCTGTCTATATTAGGACCCTATCTTGGGAGTACTAAATCAATTAGTGATAGAGTCATTTGTCCCTTGCCTGTCTTTATTAGGACCCTATCTTGGGAGTACTAAATCTATAAGTGACAGGGTCCTTTGTCCAATACCTGTCTATATTAGGACACTTTCTTGGAAACTCTAACTCAGTGTAGCAGAAGTAAATGCTCAGAAGTAAACTACTTTAACTGCTCTTGGACATATACTCTAGAAACATTATATACTTCAAAATTTAACAAGCGATCTTCCTAGAGTTTCAAATGTTAGGTATCAGTGTAATACAAAGAAATAGCCTTTTGATGTGGTCTATTGTGCATCAGTGTACTACAAAGAAATAGCCATTTAATATGGTCTATTATGCATCAGTGTACTACAAGGAAATAGCCTTTTGATGTGGTCTATTATGCATCAGTGTACTACAAAGAAATAGCCTTTTGATGTGGTCTATTGTGCATCAGTGTACTACAAAGAAATAGCCTTTGGATGTGGTCTATTGTGCATCAGTGTACTACAAAGAAATAACCATTTAATGTGATCTATTGTGCATCAGTGTACTACAAAGAAATAGCCTTTTGATGTGGTCTATTATGCATCAGTGTACTACAAAGAAATAGCCTTTTGATGTGGTCTATTGTGCATCAGTGTACTACAAAGAAATAGCCTTTTGATGTGGTCTATTGTGCATCAGTGTACTACAAAAAATAGCCTTTTGATGTGGTCTATTGTGCATCAGTGTACTACAAAGTAATAGCCTTTTGATGTGGTCTATTATGCATCAGGGTAGTACCTAGAAATAGCCATTTAATGTGGTCTACTGTGCATCAGAAAACAATAAAGAAATAGCCATTTTTTTTAGTTAAACATGCCAATTTCATACACACATACCCTGCCCAAGAAATATGAAGAAAAATAAGTTTACAAAGGACCATATACCAGATTAAAGGTGGATGATAACAATGGGAACATGAAGACAACAAAGCAGAATATGCCAAGGTACATCAAGATTAAAGAGTTAAATACCAGTTTACTTTCCAAAAAATTAAAGATGGTAAAATACTGGTATACTTTCGAAAAAACTTAAAGATAAAAAAGTATGCTTTCAACAAAATTAAAGACAACAACATGGCAGTATATTTTCAACATTAGAAACACCACAGTATCTGTACAGCACACTTTCAACTAAACTAGAGAAGGCAGGATAACAGTATTATATCAATAAAATATAAAAAGTGAAATAAAAGCAAGCTTTTGATAAATTATATCCACTATTCAGACAAAAACCCATTTACAATATTTTTGTTTATTATTATTATTATTATTATTATTATTATTATTATTATTATTATTATTATTATTATTATTATTTGAAATATTTCACCTAAGTTTTGTTCCAGTTTAATGAGAGCCAATGATACTGTAATTTTGATTCATTAAATACCTAAAATTAATCAAAATAATTGGAATAAAAACAATATTGTCACATTGGAATTTATTGAAAGACTATACTGTACTAAGATTGCTCTAAAATCAAATTGTCAAATTCTTTAGTAAATGGACATACATACGTACATACATATGTACATACATACATACATACATACATACATACATACATACATACATACATACATACATACATACATACATACATACATACATACATATGTACGTACCTACGTACATACATACATACATACATACATACATACATACATACACACACACACACACACACACACACACACACACATACATACATACATACATACATACATACATACATACATACATACATACATACATACATACATACATACATACATACATACATACATACATACATACATACATACATACATACATACATACATACATACATACATACATACAGAGAGAGAGGGGGAGTTCAGTACAGCATGTTTTAAGAATTTTCTGGACACCCAAGTTTTTTTCAGTTACAATATCTTTTGCTCATGACAAATTTTATTAAACTGAGTATGTTGACAAAACTATTTTAAAACATACTTGAAATTCATCACTTGATCAAGTCAAATTCAAAGCTTTTGTTTTTGTTTTATAAACTAAATGAAAAACTAGTTTTACCCTGTATCAATTAGTCAAGGAAAAAATATGCTTCATTATATTCAATATTTTCTAAAAAAAATTACACTTTTTTATCAGAATGTGCTTTCTTTGATAAGATTAAAAAGATTAATAAAGCGGAACTGACAAATAGGTCAATAAATTTCCTTTTTCTTTAAACTTTGGTAGAAATAGATCCAGGAATTTTGAAATGTGACACACATTTCTCTTTGCTATTAGAATTTTAAAAAATAACTTCTTTGCTAAAAAATATCCCCATTCTTCAGTAATTTTATAAAGTTTAAAAGGAAAACTGAATTGTTGTATTCCCATGATTTCAGCATATTTCTCCATGTCTTTATTGTTTACTCTGTCTTATTGCATTAAAGAATCCTTAATTAAAGTGTACATCAATGTAATCAAGGAAGCATATTTAATCAGATTAAATTTAATGTTAATTGTTGTTCAAAATTAAATACTAATATATCTTAATTATAGTCTATTTAATTTTGCCACTTTAATGTCATCAAATACCTACCAGACAAAAATTATTGCTCATTGCTGACTTTTACAATAACTGCAAAAAGAAATGAGATGGCACTGTAAAATCAAACTCTAGAAAATTACATCCATTACTGAAATGTTAAGTATTGGAGATCTACATGACTTGTACTTTGATGTGCTGGTCATAATGAAATACAATTTTTTGTTAAACCTTTAATGACCATTGATTAACAACTTTACAGCCAATAATAATATTATATAAATCATGCAACAAAAATTATTGCTAAATCTAATAGGCCAATTTGGCTTCATAAGGAAGAGAATGTTACTGGCCCAATGCAGCTTATAGTCTCAGAATCTTTATCCAAACCTAATTTCATGACCAGCTATATCACAGCCTCATACTGACAATACCAGTGATGACAAGTCAATGGTAGTGAATCAAGATTCCTAATTTACTGTAATTCAGACTGGAAATCAGTGCAATTCAGACTTGTCATCATTGTAATTCAAACTGGTCATAGGTGTAATTCAGACTAATCAGTGTAATTCAGACTGGACATCAGTGTAATTCAGACTGGTCATCAGTGTAATTCAGACTGGACATCAGTGTAATTCAGACTGGACATCAGTGTAATTCAGACTGGTCATCAGTGTAATTCAGACTAGTCATCAGTGTAATTCAGACTGGACATCAGTGTAATTCAGACTAGTCATCAGTGTAATTTGACTGTTTATCTGTGGCTGAATCATAATACATATGCATCCCATAAACGACTTATGGGTCAGCTGGACATTAGAATGAGTCATGGTCAGCAAATAGTGGTCATTTTTTACTAAATTTGATAAAATTGACTGATCATATATTTTGTATTTCTTTTTCTTTATGTACCATTTTCAATATATAAATAACCTTGCCATAGGCTGATATTCATGTTTGCATGAATATCATTGAATATGTTTTATTTTCTTGCATGAAAATGTTGAACCAGTTAGCTATATTTTCAGGTTACTGGTCCTGTGGACTTGCAGGACTAAGGCAAGATTGGAACACCATATTAATGTCCATTCTTTTATGTCTCTTCTAAATGACCATTTATTGCAGTGGAATGGAAATTATATGAGTTATTGTGCGATTAACACAATTTTATAAAACATCAACTGAATGCATGAAAAACATACAATTTCAAAAATCTATCTTTTATTAAATCACTTTTACTGAGACATTTCCCCCCTTTGTTTTCAAACAAAGATTTAATGTCCACCCCCAGAAATTTTCAGCTCTCTAATAGACCTTATCATTATAACTTCAAATTTAAATAAACTAATTAACTGTAAAAAAAACAAAAAAAAAAAACAACAAAGTACTCCAAATCACATATTTGACTTATGTGTAGTACTCCAGAATTGGAAATCAACTGAAAAAACCAAAGTACTCCAAACCACATTTTAGATTCATGTGTACTACTCCAGGTTTAAAAATCAAGTGTAAAAACAAAAATACTCCAAACTGCATATTAGACTCATGTGTAGTATCCCTGGCCTGGAAATCAACCATATAAAGTAATAAAACAAAGTTTTCCAAACTACACATTAGATTTATGTAGTACTCCAGGTCTGAAAATCATAAAACACTTGAGCTTGGACTTGAAACCAAATGCAAGAGATTTTACTGATGTAAAAACTTTTTTAATTGGCTGATGGTAAAACTTATTTCATGATCTGCAGACCTGGACTTGGACTTGATTAAACTAAAAAAAAAAAAAACAACATTCACACACAGGTAACCAACCCAGGCTGGCCTAGAGATGAACTAGTGACCCATAAGTTACTATAACTCTCCATTCATCTAAAATTGTTTATCGGAAAATCATTCATTCCCAGAGAGGTCTGAAAAAATAAAACATCCTATTAAGATTTATATGAAAAATTATGTGAACGCTATAAACCACATGACATCTAAATCAAGATCGTTTGTCATCCAAAATACATGAAGCTTTGTCCAAAAATAAATACAACCAGTGCCACCATCTGTATATTTATCCTATTTGGCACCTGTACAAACTCTTTAACTTACTGTCAGGTCCATGTGAACAAAACTGCACTGTACTGTTGTGTACTGTAATGTACTGGTACTTTCATATCAAAATGTTTCTTCAGGGGGCTGCTGTAACACTGTAAAACCAACCTTCAATTAACTGTATCCAACAAACCTAACTTGACTGGCATTCAAGTTAGGTGCAGAAAATCAGGGACAACAGCTGTCAAGCATATAAGTCTTCAGTACAAACAAAAACAACACCATTATGTCAGTTTTGTCATGCCCAATTGCAGAAAATCTTTTTTTTTAAAAAAAAAAAAATACTAGAGAGCATATATATTAATAAATAAAAAAAACTTTAAGACCAAAACTGAAATTTCTTTGAAAGCATTACAAGATTTAATAAACCTTTATATATATATATATATATATATATATATATATATATATATATATATATATATATATATATATATATATATATATATATATATATATACATACATACATACATACATACATACATACATACATACATACATACATACATACATACATACATACATACATACATACATACATACATTACATATGTAATGGCAGATCCAAGTCTATGCTGTCTATTCTAACTTAATTTAATGTACATTTGAAAATGGCTAATATTCATGTCCAGATCAACAAGTTCTATAATCCAAAGATCA